>JAVQJF010021417.1:0-13049 GCA_036023855.1 Gadopsis marmoratus
AACTCTGACATGATGCGATGATCGATTAATATGATCACATCGCACAGGAAGTGATCATATTAATCGATTTTGGTCCAGTAAATGAATGTAATGCAACATGTAGGTCAAACTGAGCTTCGGTAGCAGCACTTAGTCTCCTTCGGACTGACAGGATGGTAAAGCTTCTCGAAAAGCCATCGTTAAGGGGAACTGTGCGACTTTGTAGGCTGTAGGCTGCCCACCCAATCAGAGCGCAAGTTCGAAACAGTACCAAAATGTATGCATTCTGTAACATAAAAAAAAAAATCTGAGTTTTTGATTGGGTGGGCAAGACGTTCGTTTGGGTGGGCACTGCCCCCCCTTGCTACAACCGGCCTTGGTGTGCACAGCTGTCATGTCACCTCAGTTTATTGGCATCAGTACTATTCAGTTGTATAACGTCTTTGAGCTTTGTCAAGTCTCAGAAAATCTATAACCTTAAGCCTGCGTTACACCCGCAGCTGTGGAGGCACGTTTTCTAATGAAACATGTTGTATTATGGGAAATGTAGGATACAGTGTTTTTGGATTTACGATTCAGTGTCTGCTGAACTGATTTTGACAATTTATTTCCTTTTTATCTGTTTCTTACGAACCCCCAATTTATGAAAATGCATTACTAAAATCACTGCAGTGCCCTTTAAAGTCATTTCTGGGAAACGGGTGGTTTTAAACATGCTGCCTCCATAACAAAGTTCAAAAGTTTAGAATTTTTTTGATATGGAGACAGCATATATATTAAGTGCGGTGTGTACTGTACCCACATCTTCTTCTTGCCAAGGCCCCCCAGGTTTCACCAGTCTGGGTCTGCCCTTCAGTCAGAAAAGCTCTGAGAACCTTTGGACACTGAGTCTGTTTACAAGGTGGAGATCAAAGCTAATGTTGATTTGGAGCCAAAGCAGCAAGCTTTCCTCTGTGAACTGACCAGCTTTCATTTCATTTCCAGTATGCTGCCATCTTTATAGCTACATATACCTCACATACGTTTCTATAACACAAAAACAGTTATCTTCTCTCGCACACAAACACTGACAGTGTTGGCAGAAGTTATAATAACACTAGACTGGTGTGCGAACAGGCAGCTCTCCCCGGGTCCATTCTGATCAATGATCATGAACATTTCCAGCAACCTCCACACTTTCTGATGATAAGTTGCTCTTTGTTTCATTATCAACTCTTTAAAATAATGACTGTTATAATGAATGTTACCTGTAACTGGTGAGTGAGCTGTCAGAAGTGTACTTTTTTGCATTTTCAAGAACGCAAAGGCCAAACCTGTCCTGATAAATGCTGCTTAGTTAATGTGAGATAGGATATTTAGACATTCTAAATAGATCTGTGGTTTAAAATATGGTACAGACACTAACTATAAGGGATAATATTCTTGGTCCAGGTCAAAATTGACCCGAACCATACTGTGAAGGTATAAAATATGAAGGGTTAAGAGTGTATTGTTATTCAATACATGTGTTTGTGACTTCAGCCTTGTCGCTGTACGTGCAGACTGCATGGTGAATGTTTTTTGCCGTGTTTAACAAACCCCATGTCCATTGAGTGTAACACCATTCCATGTTCTGCACATGCCGGAGCTTGTTGTTCTAGTGTAACACACAGTTAGCTTGGTGTCTGACAAAATCATTCCCGTTCAAAGGGTCTCTTACTAGCTTTTTCCAGACTTCCAACCGTATCTCACGGTCTTCCATCACATACAGTAAGTGTGACTGTGATCACATGGTAACAGGCAGCTGTACAGTCAGGTCCATAAGTATTTGGACAGTTGCACAAGTGTTGTCCCTTTGCCTCTGTGCACCATCACAATGGATTTGAAACGAAGCAACCAAGACGTGATTGAAGAATTGACTTTCAGCTTTAATTCACGCGGTTTAACAAAAAAATCACATTAACTGTTTAGGAATTACAGGTATTTATATACAAGTGCCACATTTTCAGAGGCTCAAAAGTAATTGGACAATTGACTGACAGCAGTTTCGTGGCCAGGTGCGGCCTGTTCCTTCATTATTTCATGACAAATTAAGCAGATTAAAGGTCTGGAGATGATTTTAAGTGTTGAATATGCATTTGGTAGCTGCTCATGGCAAACCTCAATATGTCAGTCACCTGACCTCAACCCAATTGAGCAGCTTTTCACAACTGAAGACAAAACTGAGTTCAGAAAGACCCACATAACCAGCAGCAACTGAAGGAGACTGCAGTAAAAACCTGGAAAAGCATCTCAAAAGAGGAAACTCAGCATGTGGTGATGTCCATGGGTTCCAGACTTCAGGAAGTCATGACTAGTTTATACATTGTATACAGTGCAGTATGACAACTTGAACTCAAATTATAGTTCCCATGTCTGTGTAGTGGGGGCGTGTCAGATGTCCAGTGTTGAATGAATGGAACCGTGTCTGCTGGCGTCCATTTTACATTTTCATTTTCACTCTTTGTCAACACCAGCCACGTTGCAAAAGCAGCACATCAGCAGCACAACGTCGCAGTTCATTCGCACAACTGCTGTTAGAGGTTTAACCGAGTTCACAGCCCAAATACAGAAAAGTGTTCCACCCCCAGTGCAGGCAGCAGCAGTTAAAATGGAAGCTTATATGTGCAACTATGTACCTGTGGTCTTTAATATCGCCTCACAGACCAGTGCCATCACAGGTCAGACAGACAACCAAACATGTGTCTGCTGTAGACAGGGCGTTAAAGTCTGTGCACGTCACTCAATTTGGAAGCCTGAATGAGCTCTGCAGAGTTTAGATTTATTGTGGGATTTCATCACTGCTCTTGCATGACCTTTCTTGTTGTGTACCTGATCTGAGCATGTGTCTTGAGTCCTGTAGCAGTAGTTGTAGTACTGAGTGTCTCTTCTTGTCTGTTGCTCTTTCTGCTGTCTCCCTGCTGCAGAAAAGGCCGGTGGGAGGAGTCAAACCCTGCCCAAGCCACTCCCTCAGAGTCAAGCTCCACCCCCTCAGCCTCAACCCCTTTGTCCTCTTCGTCTGACCATATCACCTCCTCTACCACCACCACCACCACCACCACCGTCACTTCTCCCTCTGTCCCATCCACTGATAGGTCTTTTGCATCCACCGATGTTCCACCCCTCTCCACATCCTTCACTCCCCCCGCCCCCTCTTCTGTCATCACCACCACCACATCACTTCCCACCAAAAACATCAAGAAAAAGTTTGGCGACTTCTTTGCCTTCAAGAGGCCTCGAGCCAGCCGAGCCGCCAAGGCAGGAGGGGGAGAGGGGGGAGGAGGAGGAGAAGGGGTGAAGGTCAAAAGGACCTCCATTGCAGACCTCATTCGACCCCTCCGTGAGGCCAAAGAAAGGGAGAGAGAGAGGGAAAGGGACAAGGAGAAAGAGAAGGGGAGAGGGGCAAGGTCAGTGGAGGATGCTAATGTTTCTAATGATGCCGCCACCACAGAAGGAACCTTTGCCACCAGCCGCCATCTTGCAGGCAATGCGAGGGGAACAATGGTGTCTGCCAAGACATTAACCGCAGTGACGCCTCCCAGTGAGACAGCTCCCTCCTACCCCACCATCACCACCAGCCCTGACCTCACTACTGCTACGCTGTCCAACCTGGAAGAAGAGGCCGTTCCCGTCTTGCCAGGTCGCGCCCCGAGTCGTGTGGTCACATCCCCTATAACTGAGCAGGAGAGGAGTGGCATCCCGATGAAGGAGATGAAGCTGGGAGGGACGCCGTATGGAGAGAGGCGGCTGAAGGTGACCAAGAGGTCACTGAGGGAGGGCAAGAGCCAGAGTCTCATACTGCTGACAGGATTAGAGCCTGAAGACAAGGATGACACACACGGCAAGGTTAGTCTGACAATACACTGAACACACAGATCGGTCATGGGATGATGGGAATACACCAAACTGCTAGTACTGTGAATTCTTACATTCTGCCGAGAACCAGGCCTTAAACTAGACAGTGACCCAAATTAACATCTTGTCACTCACTGCTGTCAAACATTATACAACAGGTAGCAAACTTTGCTCTCTAATGACCTTAAATGATGAAATGTATCGGTGGCTTCACAAGAGAAGTGGTCACTAAGCAACAAAATAAGTTTTAAAATCCAGCCTGTGACTGAACAGAAACTGCCGGCCTTGTTATTGTAGCACTTTTAAATGGCAGTTCTCTCTCTCTCTCTCTCTCTGTGCTCACTCTCTGTGCTCTCTCTCTCTCTCTCCCTCTCTGTGCTCACTCTCTCTCTCTCTCTCTCTCTCTGCGCTCACTCTCTGCGCTCACTCTCTGTGCTCTCTCTCTCTCTCTCTCTCTCTCTCTCTCTGCGCTCACTCTCACGCACCAGGAGCCAAACACACCAGCATGTGGATCTCTGAATGTCGGCTGAAAGAAAAACGTGTACATAAGTCACTTATGTGTGAAGGACAAAAAGGCATCACTTTCTTTTCACTAGATGAAACCAGCAGTGTTACATATTGAAAAGAGCTCAACAGTAGAGTGGTGAGTGTGACGTGACTTCTGATGGAATTAGGTGGAAATTCACATTAAAATGAATTTACCCTGTGAGCCAGTTCTACCTTGCCTTTTCACCCGGGCTGTACTAAGGACTGGACATTAACTGTTCATGATGGCAACGCACCAATATTATTTGAGGTTTGTCCGTTGGCGTTTGAAATGAGTCCCCCTGAGCTCCGTGGTGTAGCTGACACGTCCAGGTCGGCATTTAGGTCAAACCAGAACTAAGGCTACATCCATGCTAGCATTTCCAGGTCACTTCTTGTAACGAACGCTGAAATACCTGAACAACAAGAAAATGTCTAAATCGCTTCATCGTCCTCTTTTCAGTTGAAAAACAACACAAGTGTCCTTCCCAGCCAACATCTGGTGAGCGGTGGGACAGACAGTCTGGTTACTCTGATTACTTTAGCTTAGCTGGATGAACCTCTGTCCCCTCCTGCTCCTCTGTGATCACCTACGCTTTGTTACAGTACAGACCAGCTAACAATTCTGTTCTCCGTTACGTCTTTTCCGGTTCACATGAGCTCACAGGTCATATTATACGTTTAACCAGACAGTCATTCCTGTCTGCGGTGCTGATCAAATCATTACTAAATTAAAAAAAATTATATTATTATAGGTTTAGTACTTCTGAAAACACATATGAAGGTAAATAACCGCCATGCATCATTGTTTTGCAAAATCTTATCTTTTATGATTGTTTTATTTTCATTATTAAAACATTTAGATTGCTGGCAGCAGCGTGTTGCAGCAGTTTGATCAGAATCCATCAGCTCCACAGCTTTTCTGTTGGCTTCATAACGTGTTGATGTTTCCATCAGTGTGGTTTACATTTATGATATCATGTTGGCAACGGACAGATCTTCTCTTTTGTGCTCATGGAATAATATAACGCATCCACTTCAAGAACACCACCACCACAAACCAAAAAGGTGTGGTCCTTATCAGCCAACTGTATGTGTGTGTTTGTGTGTGTGTGAACATTCACTGTTCTAAATGTGCATGTGTCGTCTTCCAGAAACATGCGTCTGAGAGCACACCTAGTTTTGAACAGAGGCTTCAGGTGATGCTGAACAGAATGGGCGTGGCCAAAACACCACCTGCCACCAAGACGAGCCAGGTAGGATGGAGGTTTAGACCATGTTGGTTTGCCACTAGATGGGTTTGCTTCTTTTAGTTTTATACAGATCATTCAGACAGTGTTGCTTGTGCTTACTTATATTATGAACGGCCGCTGGCCCTGAAGTCTTCCTTGATGTGCATCTAAAATGTAGCCCTTCGATCTCATGTGATCAATAAAAATGTGAAACTGATGTGCGTTATGTGGGTGCTTGGCCTGTCCTCAAGGAGTCCAGGTGCACATTTACAACTACAGGGGTGGTAATTCTCACACACCATGATGTGGTGCTGTACTCTGATCCGGGACTGACCCTTCGCCCTACTGTTGTGTTAGAAAGTAATGCTGGTGTGTGCCGCCCCAAAGGACACAGTGATGTGCAAAGACACATATTCTTGGATATTTAATAACACAATCAGTGCAACATCTGTTTGGTTGACTAATAGCTTGATTTTGATCATATTCAGTTGTTGATAGGCCAAAGTGGTAAGATGGCAGGGTCATGGGGGGACTCCAAAGAGAGAATAATCCTGCTTTATTACAACTTGGGTCTTATTTAGATTTGTGTTCATTATTCCTACCTGTAATTACAACGCTGGGAACACAGTGACATCACTAAAGTCAGAAACAGTCAGACAATCAGGTTGGGAACATACCAACAGGTTAGACAAATTTCCTTGGAAGAGGAAACAAAGGTGAACAGTAAAATGAACATCCAAACAGTCTGTTGTAAACATCCATCACAGTTTATAGACCCACTTCCTTCTTCTACTTCAACCTGCCGTACTGACTGTAGTAGTTTGCGCAGTTGTCCTGTGTAATGAGTGGTAGTTACCAACATTTGAGGTGTGCTCACTTTCCGTTTTACCTTCAAATGAAGTTGTTGATATAATCAGAACAATCCGTTGGTGTGTTTCCAACCTGTGTGATTTCTGACTGCTCATGTTTCCTGACCTGTCAGGCTTTGTTGTAATGATGTCGCCATGTTCCCCGACTTCAGCAGCTACCTTGGTGAATACAGTGGTGTCATAACTGATAAGGAGGATGAACAAAACAACATACCAACCAAGTTGCAATACACAGGAATTATCCTTTATTCTGCCCTTTGTCCTATTGTCAAAACTGTGCACAGTGAAAATGTAGAATTCATTTTCTCACACAGTCGTAGAAGAGAAACCAGTCCACGTGTGGTCCAGAGATGTATATTTTCTCTGATTTTTATATATTTGTGGCGCAAGAAGGATAAGATCAGTCCTTAAAAGGTGCAACAGCATGATGCTGATCAAACGCTGTGGTAGCTTAATGCTGTCCAATGTGTCTGTTGTAGAATAAAGACGAGGAGCTGAGAAAGGCCAACTCTGAAGGTAAGCGTGTGTGTGTTTATATATGCTATCAGTTATTTTATGCTTCAACACTTTGGATTTGTTGGATTTTTTTCCAAATAATGCATTTTACAATGTTCAGTAATTAACACTGCAAATTAAAGATACTATATGTATTTATTGTTTTGTATTTTCAGTGTGTGAATTGATTGTAACATAACTTAAACAATGGACCTTCCCCAGCTGCCTATAACAGCCTGTGGACTGATTCCTATGTAAAGGACTCGGGGCGGTGACATTAATGTGCACTCCCATGTGCCTTACCTCACTTTACCTCCAGTCCAGTCCAGCTCCCCTACAGCACCAACAGTTGTGCAACACAAACTAACATTAGCTTGGAGGTAACATCAACATACGACTGGATGTTGACTGCACTTCACTTAACAGCCACCAGAGACATTAATAACATTCTGAATACTCCACATCGAAGCTTTAAACTTAAAAAGTATTGGACCATGATTGACACTTTAGTCAAGCTCCTACTGATTTGATAACAACAGTAGGCCTAAGTCTGTTTGAATAAGTCATGTGGTCAGTGCACATGTTTCCCACTGTAGCTCACTGAAGCTGGAATTCCCCAAATCTGACCCAACCTTTTCCACGCAGTCCTGGTCTGTGGTGAAGCTAGAGATTGTTCTTTCCAGTTTTGTTTGAGTCCTCATCGTGAGACTGTGAGTGCAGGCCTACCGCTTACAGCTGTGTGACATAATTAAAACAGCTTCACTTGAGCCCAGTGTTCATGTTGTGTTCATTACATGTGCAGCTTGGACTGAAATTGCCCGTCGGCTGTATTGTTGTCTGCTGTCTCTGTCCCTCAGGTGCCATCCTGGACAAACCTGAACCACCTCCCACATACATGAAGCCCAGGACCATGTCCACTTCATCAGGTATCAATGCTATCTATGCCCATTTCTACATAAAAATAAAAGCAAAACTCCCATGACCAGAGCCAAAGCAATAATGAGTTGATCCTACTAATTCTGTGTGTGTATCACAGTCTGGTAGATGTTCTTCCTCTGAGCCACAGAGCTCCATTGTTGTCCAAAAACTATTAGAACACATCACTTCTGCACATGAGTGACATGTTCCTTCACTACGGTGAACACACACACACGCTGGAGTTTATTTGGACTCCATCCCACACACACCGACCTGCTGACCTAAATACTCACTAGAGCACCGAATGTGGATTCACCTGCATTATGAAAATAGTCCCCAACAAATACACTGTTTAAGTAACATTTGCTAAATCTTCTGTGACCATATGTTTAGAAAAATACTGACCCTTTTTTGACTATGAACCGACGGACTTGGTGCTGAAAGCCACAGACAGATTAGGGAAGTCAGAAAGTATTGACAGACAGACTAACACGTTGTTGGTTTTGGTATTTTCATGGGATTTGTTGGCAAAATCAAAAATATAAAATTTCACCAAATTAGTCTTTTAAGGCTTCAGAGGTTTAGGGTGAAAATCCACTGACAGTAATAATTCATCTACATCAAAAAGCTGTATGGCAGGACACGTATTAAAATAATAGTGCTCTATACTGTGTTTGAACATGTTCCACATACAGTATTATGATGGTAATACAACAGCTCAACCTATTTCATGTTGTTGTTTTTAGTCACTGTAATTTACTGTAGGCAAAGCATGTGTTACACGGGAAAGAGGTGCTCTGGCCTGAGCTGTGTGATGTAGCAGTCCTTCCTGGTGTCTACATCTGCCTGAACATCTGTCCAGCATGCATCAGTCCAAGTGAGTGTCCACCACTGATTTGCTGTCTCTCTCACCCTCTATTTCCAGCAGACCCCAGGCATCCTATGAGAACACTGGAGGCCATCCGACTTGACCCTCCACTTCCCCCGAAGCCCGCCATCCCCGAGCGCCCCATTGGCCCCCTGCCACCCAAACTTGCCATCGCAGCCAAGCCCCCCCTCCCGACCTGTGCTGCTCCTGTGGGAGGAGGAGCCCGGCTCTGCTCTGGTCCTCCTTCCAGCAGCACAGCAGAGAGAGTCCAGCTCAGAGCACACACTCATGATGGCGGGCCAGTGGAGACTACGGTGCAGGTAACACAGCAGTCGGTGAGAAAACTCATTCATTGCTCCTGGGAAGATCATTCAGATGTAAGGCTTTACACCCAGTGGCAATGCCATCATCTCATTTCTTTTTTAAGTCTCCATCTATGGGGTGCCGAATGTAAAAGTTCAGTTACAGTTTTTTTGCTGATTTATTTTGAACATTTAGCTCACTTTCCTCACATTTAGATCATTTTCATCACATTTGAGACAGAAAACTTGTAAAAAGGTTCAATCTAAATCTAAATGTTAAATCTAAATGGTAAATCTAAATCTAAACGGTAAATCTATATCTAAATCTAAATGTCTCGCCGATTGTAAAGCTAAATATTTAGAAAATATGCAAATAGACCACGCCTCTCGCAGTTGGCTCGCCCCAAACGCAGCCCCGCCCACACCACTGTCCGTGGATCAGTGGGAGAAACGCTGTGTAGCAGCGACCTTGACATGGCCGCTTCTCTGCAATTAGAAGACATTGAATGTGCTGTAATCGCAGGTGTGCGCCCTGCACTCCAAGGTGCCGTTCCATTGCTACCATCCACACCATTAACGCTAAGTTAAATAGCTGTCATTTTAACTTCTTAATGCATCCGGACAGTGGTGTGGGCGGGGCTGAACGCGGTGTTTGGGGCGAGCCAACTGCGAGAGGCGTGGTCTATTTGCATATTTTCTAAATATTTAGCTTTACAATCGGCGAGACATTTAGATTTAGATTTAACATTTAGATTTGATGTCTCAAATGTGATGAAAATGATCTAAATGTGAGGAAAGCGAGCTAAATGTTCAAAATAAATCAGCAACAAAACTGTAACTGAGCTTTTACATTCGGCGTCCCATATCTATCTCACAGTTTGTTTTAAAAGAATAACAGCACAGAGGAAGATCACAGATATGTGACAATGTAAAATTGTCTTTAGTTCATGGATACAGTCATTCCTACAGTTATTCAAATAGTTAAAACATACAGTTAAATAGGTTAAATATTATAAATATGGAAACATTTCATTTGTTTGGACAAAAAATTGGGTACAGTGACAAATATAGGCCACAAGGTGACAGTAATGTTTAAGCCAGCAGAGAAGTGTTGTGCAATCCAGGAAGTGACAAACATGAGAGGACTTTGCTCGCACGAGAGACATATAAACAACACAATGTCACACATCTAGTCAGTCTAATAATGCAATTTGTTTAGAAAAGACTTTCTCATTGCTGTTGCAGTTAAATCCCGACATCATTAGATTAGATTCAGCTTTACGGTGCACAGGGAGGACCAGTTTAGCATACAACCACCATAATGCAAAAAGAATGTGTAATTTAGTTGGATATACTTCTTTCCCATCATATACAGTCAGGTCCATAAGTATTTGGACAGTGACACAAGTTTTGTATCACGCATGATACAAAATCACATTTCTAATGCTTCGTTTCAAATCCGTTGTGATGGTGTACAGAGGCAAAAGCACAAAACTTGTGTAGAAATAAATGAATGAACAGACATGCCAAAAGACACAGTGAAGGTGAAGGGAAGCGCTGAGCCATACTAGAGACTTAAAGTCAGGATATGTCTGCCTCTGCTGGTTTGATCTTGAATTCACTTACAGAGCGAACACTCCCATTTTCTTCTTACATGTTTCTTTCTATTACATTACGAGCAACAGTCCACGACAAATACAGACATTTCAGGCTCTATCTTCATTAATTAGTTCATATACAGGCATCATGTGGAGCCTGGAAAAACAATATTAAACACTTGACCACCACTCTTTTTATAAAAGCACAGATTAATGTCTGAAACCGGTTTTGAAAAAAACCTCGCCAGCTCCTTACGATATTTGACGATATTTACAGCAGGATTATGCAACTGCCAGTGGTGTGGTAGACAGGGGGCGGAGAATACATTCTGATAAACAGTCAATACAATGATCGATGTTTTAGTGAGTCTATTTCATCAGAGTGTGTCTTATGATGGTCTGACTGCTGTTTCAGAGTTTCGTCCAGTGGGGGGACACACAATAAATACTTATATTAAGTATAATGAAACGCACTCAGTTGCCAGTTCATTAGGTAAACCCTAAGATGTTAATTCTAACAGTTTCACCCCATTTCTCTAAATATTAGAAACACCTCTCACACACCACATTATACAATTCAACATCAACACAAAGTTCATCCTCCAAAACCACCCTAAAGCTGAATATAACTACTGGATTTGACTGCATTCTTGTAGCTAGATGGAGCTAATAAATACATTATTGAATATCCCCACAAGTCTCTGCCTATTTAAAACCCAGTCATGATATAGCAGTCGTATTGCTGGTGTCCCACTGAGCACCCGCTGATCTTCATCCCTAGAATGGATGCCAGGAGGGTCCCCGGGGTGCAGCCACAGCTCCGTCCCCCAGGAAAGAGCTGCTTCCTCCTGCCCCGTCAACGTGGAGGGGTCCCAGCATACAAGATCGCTCTGAGAAAGCACAATCGGTGACCGACGGTACGTCTGACGGATCTCATTAAAACCAAATCAGGGATGGGTTGATATATGATTTATCAGTCAGTATCAGTATCAGTGGTTGACTCTTTTTGTATCAGAGGAGGCTCTTAGTAGTGTGTACATTCCCTTTGCTAACAGCCATTTAACACTGTCAAAGTCACATGAGTCACATGTGCAGTCATATGAATCAGTGTGTGACCTGCTGTGAAACCACTTAGGAAGAGTAAAGACTGATAGATGTATGTTTTACGTAGTTAGGTTTGCTTACATTTACGTGTAACATTTAAATTTACATTGTCATAACACTATTCACAATAATGTTGTAATATGATCTGAAAAATATATGATCCATCATTTCAGGGCTCCCTCTCGCTGACTGTTCGCCCACTTTGTACAGAAGATAGATTTATTCATAGTGAAATTGACATTTTATAATTAATAATAGTAGCCACTTTAGTAGTTGAGATGTTGGGGAAAAGACTGACCAGGACTGGGCCAGTCTACAAAGTTGAATTCCAACCCTGTGTGTGTGTGTGTTTGCATACTTTTCAGAGAGTCTTCCTAAGCCCCGCCAACACATGAAGCCCCTTCCACAACGCAGAGCTGTATCCGTCCACGAGGACGCTCTGGCCATGACACAAGGTGAGACTTTGCCAAAGTGTTTAATGAAGATGTAAAGAAAAACTACGTTTCTAAATAACACTGACTACCAAGAATACACTGAAGACCAAGCAGACAACTATATCAAAAGCTTAGAAGTTGCTGGGAATGTGTGCAAACAGGAACAGAAACGCAGCTGGGTGAAGGTCTAAGGCACACTGGAAGGTCTGAAGATGAGGTCATGTTCATGTCAGGTCAGGTCTTCAGGGTTTTATTGGATCAGGTTCTCTGAAGAGCCCTTGTTCAGTGCTAATAATATTCATAAATTACTCTTAAGTTCCTACAACATGACATTGTGTAGGCTGACAGCGGGCCAAGAAGCACTTTTATTGCATCACAGGTGTGGTTATCACTCTATTTTAATTCGGAACGCAAAACAGAACTCGATGTTTATGCCGACTTGAATTGACGCCTCTGTGCATCGTAAAGAGCGGCGGGGTTCCATTCCTTTTGGGCTTGTGACCCCTTAAGCAAACACAGATGTTAGTTTGTTGTGCGATGGCTGTCTGTCCGTGTTTGGAGATGTTTGGTCAGATTCAACATGTTCACTCCTTGTTTTTCCATGTTTGATTGACGTTTGGTCAATTCAATTCAGTTTTATTTCTATAGCTCTATATCATAACAGAGTTATTTCATAGCACTTGTTAATATAGAGCAAGTCCAGACCAACTCTACATGTATAAACCCAACAATTCCACCATGAGCAGCACTAGGAGACAGTGGCAAGGAAACACTGCCTTTAACAGGCAGAAACCTCGAGCAGAACCAGAACCAGAACCAGAACCAGAACCAGGCTCTGGGTGGGCGTCATCT
>JAVQJF010021421.1:0-10897 GCA_036023855.1 Gadopsis marmoratus
GAGCCAAGAGGAACTCTGTATGCAAGTTTAATTGTGGCCAGCGGTGTCACTAATAGCAGTTGCTGTCTATCCTTTCTTCTCTTACCTTATTAACTTTGGAGATAAAGTCAATTAAAAAACGTCTGGCCTTTCCCATTCCATCATCACTTTGGTTTCTCAGAATGGGATAATAAGCAGCCTCTCTAAGCCCAAAGTGAACCAGAGGCCATGTTTGTTCACTAAGGCGGATATATACAGTTGACTGGTTTTCCTTCCGTTGATCATTTTTTGTAGGTACTGACCCCTGCAGACCGGGAACACCCCACAAGAGCTGGAGTTTTGGAGATGCTCTGACCCAGTCGATTAGCCATCACAGTTTGGCCCTTGTCAAAGTCGCTCACATCCTTACGCTGTCCATTTCTCCTGCTTCAACACATCAACCTCGAGGACAAAATGTTCACTTGCTGCCTAATATACCCCTCCCACTGACAGTTGCCATTGTAATGAGATAATCAATGTTCTTGACTTCACCTGTCAGTGGTCATGAAGTTATGGCTGATTGGTGAATATTAAGCTTCGTAGTTTTTTCTTTGTAGGGCATACAATATTTACACTTTGCGCTTTATGTGTCCTTATATAGCACCATCACAGACAGACGAACAGCACGTTAAAGTGTATTCAGCCTCCTCTTCAGCACTGCAGACAGGCGACGTTAAAAAGCTCTTAATGGTGTGTACGTGCGCTCACTCTTAAGTAGCTACACACATTCCGACACTACACACAATCAATAGCTTAGACCTCGAGCCATTTCAAAATGTCCATTTTAATTTCACAACCCAATCGCCAGCAACTATGCAGATGCCTGATCATTAAAACCAATGTGACAGGTGATCGTTAGATCATTCATCCTTCTTGCTATAAACCTGTTCTGTGAGGATACTGTATGAAGCGGCTCCTATCTTTGTTGGTAATTTTTCCATCCGCAGCGCTGAACCTAGTGCACTTCCACACACTGCTTGTCAGATGCTTCGGCGATGTGATTATTTGATCAGGGCAGCTTTGCTCGCTGGTGTCCTCCGTTTTTATTTATCATCTCAGCGTTTACTGATAGGTCAAAAGGCCATGCAATAGGTCAAGCTAATATTGAATTTGAATAACAAACAGGTCATTACAGTTGTAAAATTTAACTAGGACTGTCAGCTTATTCGGTTCATAAAAACTGCCCTAGTCCCGACCTACGCAAACGTAAATCACTGCACTGATTGTCATTGCATATGTATATTCCGATACATGAATCTTCATCTCTTTTGTTTGTGTCATGTTTTGTGTGTCATGTTGTGTGTTATGCATGGTATGAAAAAATCTATACACCCAAGAATCTGACCGTTTTGGTGAGAAGAGATGCAGGGCTCCTGCCCAGTGAGAGAAAACTTGGAAGACCTAAGATTAAGATTTAATTTGATGATTGAATAATAATAATAATAATAATAATGATAATAGCAGTGGTCAGAGGCTATATCATTGCAGAGGGGAAATGCTCTCAGCCAGCTGATTTAGTTGGAAGCTGGGAAAGAAGCACAAAAAAAGAGGGTCAACGAGGGTCAAAGTCGTCCTCCTTGTCGAACTTTCACTATCCTTCATGTCTTGACACATGCAGTTTGGGTCTTTTCACTCCCCACCTAAACAATTAGTGGATTACAGGGTTGCGCTTGTCAACAGTGAATGGAACCATTCTGCTCACAAATGATGTTGGGGATTCCAAACTCTCTAATCACCTTAGAAACAGGAGCAGCATCAATACAGCAGCACTGAAAATAACGCTAATGTTCGAGCTTTTGCATAATGTCTGTGTGTGTAAATCATAAAGCACCTACACACTGTTCACTTATTTATTTTTACTTGTGTCAGAAATGGAGAGAAATTCGGGGAAGAGAGCATTTAGCATTTTTCAGACACACACACACCCACACCAAAACAAGAAAGGCACTTCTGTTGTTCCTGATCTCCATTATCAACATGGTGATGATGTCCTGCCTTCCATTAAAATTCAAAACAACAGGAAAATACCTCTCAGGGAAAAACTCATTTGGGGAAGAATTGGCAATTCTTTCAGCTGTGGGATAACAGCATATGGTATACATCATTTCAGGAGTACACACCAGTCATTTTGAGGATTTATCAGGTTTTTTTGTGGCATTAATATTTAGCAATTGCTGTTAAACTGGAAGAGGAGAGAAATGGAAAAACTGAGATAGCGTGGAAGCTAAAACAGAAGGGTAGGGAGGGGCAGGTGGAAGGCAGCAAGGGATGAATAAGGATGATGAAAGACCAGGGCCCGAGCAACGTTTATCCCCGGGGCTTGTACTGTGGCTCTGTTCCTTCAGTTTGAAGGCCCCTTTAGGAGGTTAGGGTCCGACAGCAGCCCAAATCGATGGGCCGAGCAGGGACTGAGAGGCTCCATGCTAATACCAGCTCCATGATAATACTGCCTGCTGAATCCCTGCTGGGTAATGTCATCCATCACCCTGCTGCTGCCACCAGCACAGACAGAGGAGGAGGAAGAGAGAGACACAGTATTGTACAGATAGATAAATGGCTGAGGATTGCTCTTGCGTCGTTGCTGTATATCCCAGAGCTGATTTTAATAAACGAGGTAATAGGGCAGCAGGAAGTCCCCGCACTGTGTCTCTGGCCCTTCAGACAGATAGATAAATGCCAGGTCTGGCAGGTCTAGTGGGACAGAAAGATGTTAATCCATGTATTACACATTACTTGCCCCAGCCTCAGCGTCACAGCGCTGATACGTCGTACTAGCTATTGATTGGCCCCTGTCCTGTCAAGGGCATTTAATGAGATATTTCATCCCCACCAGGGAAGCCTAACCGGTTTTCTAACCAGAGGCTCAATGCCTGGCCAATGTTGTTTTGCCTCGAGTTTAATTTCGTTTCATGAAAAGTTTAGTTGTTCTGTGGTGCAATGTCTGAAATTATGCTCCATCTCCAGATGAGGGTAAATTATTTGTTAGAGGCTCATTGTGGAAACACTGTACTCTGCCCTCATACATCTTAGCCTACATCAGCGCTAATACATTTTTCTCTTTAAAACGCCAAACATTTGCTACCTTTATGTCTAGCATCCACACCACTCCAGCATTTGAGGCTTTTGAAACTGCTGCTAACGCCGTTTTAGTTTGAAAACTCCAGCACTGCGTTTTAGTGAGGACGGACGGAAACAGGTGCTTTTGAAAACGATGATGCAGACACAGACGTTCGCTTCCCGATTGGGTCTTTTCTGCCACGACATGTCCGTCTCTGATTCGTCACGCCCGTATCACGTGCATGTAATGGCCAGAGATTATTTCTAACAAGGTAATGAAATGCTTGTGTGTACGGAAATCATTTTTGTTTTAAAACACCATTTGAAAATGAAAACACATTAGTGTGGATGTTAGACATTAAGTCATTTCCAGCTCTGTTACCACTGAATGTTTGTACAACTGCAGAAGCACCTTTTGCGCTTTTTCAAACACTTTCTTGATGGTATGTAGTCTTTACATTGATTGCGTCCTGTTTTTGTTTGGGCTTATTTACAGGATTAGTAAAGATTATCTAACAATGAAAAAGACAATAGACACAAGAAAAAAACACAAGAATAAGACCTGAGTTGCACCAACATTTATGATGGCAAATGTTTGGCCCAAGAGGCTAACTAAATATGTAACAGTACTGTATACAGTTCAACTTTGGTGAACGCATGAATTTGCACCATTGACCAGTGGCTAACTTGTGCTGACCCATCTGCTGACTCACAGGACCTGCCAGTAGTCACTACATCAAGAACCTTCCAGCAGCACTTATTCCACGAGGACAGAGGACACTTTTTGGTGTCCTCAGAAACTAATTGTTTCGTGGCAGCAGCTACTCTGTCTCCAGCCAAAAGTAAAATCATGGTGAAAACACTACATTCTGCTTTCCTACATCTCAGCGGGCGCCCAGAGTGAAAATAGTACTGCATAAAACAACAAAAAACGAGGGTCTGCATTGGCGTGGGGGCAGTTGCACAAGCCATAAATCAATTCATTTGAAGGCTTAATAGATGCCAAAACACTGTTACAGCGAGTGAAGCACAGGTAAATAATAAGAAATAATGACGGCTGAATTCCATTCACTTTCACTTTCAGGCTCCTGGCATACTGCCTCACTGTCACTCTGCCATGACTTACTGGGACACTTGAATAGATCGAAGCCATTCCTAATTGGTATTAGTGACACCTGTGCTGTATGACAATGTCTGCAGTGAAAAAGGCCTATTACGCGGCATTACGACCAAGGTGTTGCGCTCACTATTTTCCGCGATTAACCAGCCAGCTTGCACTGAAAATTCTGTTTACACAATTTATTCTACTGTCCTCTCTTGACATTAAATATGTTTACAATACATCCAAGCGTTGGCTGGACACACATAAGCTGACATTTGGCGTTGAGATCTTGTAATGGATTAGCATTAGCTATTCAAAGTATATATTTTTCTAAGTTAGTCCACAACCTTTGGGTCAGTCTCTTTGCTTTGTTCCACTAGAGATAAGAGCATGCTGTGGGTGTCAGTATATTTACAACCACTATCTACCCCATGAGCCGTGCTTCAACTATTGCCTCTCTTATCAGTAGTGTCCTCCTTCGCCAAATACACAGAACATTTAAACCGACCCAATGCACCGATCTAATCGCTAATCTTTCCCTCTTTCTTTCCTCTTTTCTCTCTGCGGGAATGTTCTGCGCACAAATGACGGTGAGGGAAGGGCATCTGGGGTGAGAACTGCACTCCTCGATGTTTGGTTGTTTCTGATGACGGACTGTTTTTCCCCTGCTCCCATTGTACTCACTATGATACATGTAACATCATGTTAAAAGGTGTCGGCGTGAGAAGATAAATGTAGTGTGGGCTATCTGTGGAGGCCAGCAGTAGGAGTGAAGGAGAGCGGCTATAAAGGCAAACATTCATTCTCATTAGCTCTCAGCTGAATCACTTAGCCAGTTGACTTCCTGTATCTCCCAACTGCACTGCTAATCACCGAGCTGCCCTTGAGCCATCTGTAAGGCCACTGAAGACGTTTCTGTCTTGCTTTTGTCTTTTTATTCCTTCCCTGCTCAGACATATGCATGAATGGCCACTCATATTGTGTGTTTTTTTTGAGCATTTCAGCATTTGTTTCCCCCGTCAAGTATAGTAGCAAGGACACACCGTCTCCATCTTAGTTTGTGGAATTGATTCATTCTTGTTCCTCCTCTAGTGACACGTGATTATGGAAATGCTGAATCGGGGGCGGAATAGGGATTTTTAAAGAAAGAGGGATGATGCAGCTGCTGTAATGGATCTGGACCGTACAATGATGCTGCATACACTATGTGGTAGGCACTTTAGTTCCAGTTAGAGGAAACCTTAGATCATGACACATTGGCTGCTTTCACACTTCAGGCCTTATCGCCCAACATCATCACCCTATGCCACTAACTGTGGCTGACTGGGAGCAAACCATCTGTTTGCTTTCTAGAATTCCTCCGGGAGCAGCGACAATGTCAGTGAAACACATACCAGAGACACTTCAGTCACGCACTCCAAATTACAGGGAATCAATGAGGATAATGTTTTTATTCAAATCACTGGTAGGCTTCAGGCTTGTTGATTAATTAGTCATATTGCAGAGTAACCCATGGGTTCCTGCATCACTTCCACATATCCTCCATGTACCCACAGATCATATGACATTGCTTCTATGTCATGTCCTAATGAAGTGAGCCAATACCATTTGGTATTATAAATAGATTGTTTTGGTTCAGGAACTGGTTTGTGTGAGGAGTTTGTACTGTTGGTACTGGGCTGAAGGGGCCAAACGCCAGAGGTAATCTAATGCTAATGAAATGTACAACTGCCAGCAAGAAAAAACTGTGAGTGAGAGCAAGCTAGAGGCAAAAGGAGCGAATAAGAGAGCAACAGTGAGCCACTGATTTTTCTGTTTGTGTTGTTAGACAGCGATCTGTCTTCCACTGGCAAGATCAATATACATCACGCATACAACGGTTAATCACAAGACACAAACATTGGTATGGGAAGCGCACACACACACACACACACACACGTACACACACCCATGTGATTAGAACAGGCTATTAAATTACACACACAATTATGCAGACTTGAAACATTGTTTGAACTGACACCAGAGCATATCTGTCACGAGAGCTGGGCAGGAACCGATGACAAAGTGTTTAATTCACTTGCATTGTGTCTGCATTAACCTGCCAGAGATGCGTAAGGGTTAATACCTCTAAATGCTTTTAATATTCAGGAAAAAGTGCTGTAATTTCAAGGTCTGTCCATAACCGTGTAACATTTCAGCACCTAAAGTGTATGTTTAATGCCCAGTCGCAGGCAAGGTGTCATGATTAGCTGTTACTGTTAATGGCAGGGTAAAAATACCTGTCCATCATGTCACCTGTTAAAACAATGTTAATAATGTATGCGTTACTTTTTGCTAATCATGACAGGTTGACAACCAAAGGGTCTTCTGGTGTAGATCCATTATTCATTGGCACCGAAATTGTGTGACGCAGTCTACAAATTAAAATACATTTCTATGTCTTCCACAAAGTTGGTTCAGACTTTGTTTTGCTCATTAAATCTGTATTTTGCTTTGTGTTCACTGATGCAAAGAATTTGAGTTATTTGCTTACATAATTATGATTCGGTTTAAAGGCCCCACAAAGGTGTTTTCACTTGGCTGAGGCCGAATCCACAAATCCAGCCAGTCAGAAAGAGGCACCTGTAGGTTGACACTTGAAGATCCTTGCTAGAACAGAGCACACACTCACACAAAACACCGGGGGGGGGGGAATAAACAGGTCATAGTTTATGTTGCTGCCTTCTGTGGTTCCTTTAAGGGGTGGACTGGGACTAAAATGTCCCTGGACTTCAACCATAACTACAAACAGATATTCCTGCTGTTGGGGTGAGTTGTCGGGACAGAGGCCAGATATGGTCTCTGTCTGCAGGTACTTCGTCAGTCGTGTCACAACCTCAGAAATCTGAAGGAAAAGCTGGGCAAAAAATGCAGTCTTTTATTTATCTCTTTAGAGCCAATTAGAATCCTCTAGCTTTGACATGCACTGCTGTTTTCAAGTTGCCAGACCCTGGCAAACTCTGCGTCATAAGAACATCAACACTCCTAAAAGACCCGGAGATCTTGTTCAAGGCTACATCTTGGGCCCACATCTGTGTCTGTCCATTAGTGGAAAACAGCTGTGTTGAGATTCTTGGCTTTAATGCTTCTGCACATTCACCCTGTGAATAATCCTTTGAGAGGATGCCTGTAAGACAGACAGGTTTAGCATTAAACATTGACAATGAGTGTGGAGCAGCCTTTATTGCATTTTTAGTATGTGAGCGGTAGCATTAATGATGCAGCAACTGATGTCCAAACAAAAGTTTTCTATTGTATGTCAATATCTACAACAATACAGGCCTTCAAAGTAAAAGGACATTGCCTTGGGGATGCAATGTCCTGGATTGCAACAATTTGCACAAGAAACATCCAAACCTGAGTCAAAGCTGCCTCTAGCCTGTGATTGGTGCATCTTCTTCTTTCTTTGCACTTATTGAAAAGTTATGGAGTCCCTATGTATCGAGAAGAAAGAGGATCTCTGGAGGATAAGATGACAGATCATGGAAACTTTTCAGAGTGTACGCTGCCTCAGACTGGATCCCCGTGTAGCTGCAATTCCTCTCTTGCCAGTGAATTTCACTACATCAACAACGTGTTCCAACACCTGCCGCACTTCTGTACTTGATCTCTGTGGGCTGATATTTGAGAACCATGCATTAGGTTGACTATCGCTGCGTTAGTGCTCTGACACAACCCCATGTTTCTATCGTGCGTGCAAACAAAATTTAGACAAGTCAAGCAAAATGATGACTGACTGAATGAATGAAGTTGCTGTCTGCAGTCAATAAGTGGGCACATTTAAGCTTCAGTGCAAATATCTAGGCTGCAGCTGAACTATTAATTGCAAATATATATGCATAAGAATATCAATCATGTGAGATTTTGACCCATCCATTATGTGGATAAAGGAATTGTTCCTCATAAAACCAGTGAAAGAAATATTGCAAATTAAATCAGAAAAATTGACTTTTGAGGAGTCTAGGAAAAGCAAATGTTTCCTTTACGTATTACTGGTTACTGGGTTATAGTGGCCCCAAAAATGTGATTTCAAATTATTAAAAAAGAAATCTCCACAGCTGAATCTCTTCTACTGCAGGCTCAGTGATGTGAGGAGGAGCAGGACTCAGCCACCTGTCATCCTGACAGAAAACTAATACACCAGAACACTCTGTCACAACAACGGGACAATTGGTTACAAGAATTCACATTTTACACAGGTCCAGCTCAACATCAGCACATGTAGATACATGGAGGGATTATGACACCCCATCCTTGCTTTATAATTCAATTCAATTCAATTTTATTTATATAGCACTATATCATAGCAGAGGTATCTCATAGTACTTGTTAATATAGAGCAAGTCTAGACCAACTATATATGTATAGACCCAACAATTCCACCATGAGTATAATATAACAATCCCAATATACTGTAGGTTCTCATTCTGTTATGTTGATCTAATTAATTATTGCTTATTATATGTTATATTGCCTATTTTACCTGTAAGAAGTGCCAACAATAGGCATGCTATCAGTTGTATTTTCAACTTCATCATTAACAACAATTCTCAGTCTCTCATTTGTACTTGACACAGACTGAAGAGGAGAAGTGCGGTTTCGGTCAATATTCTAAACAGAGTGTTGTTGAAAAGTGTGAAGAATGTTTAATTACTTACTTGTAGACAGCAATTAAAAATGGGAAAGCAACATGTAAAACTCTCTCAGTGTGACCTTGATGAAGACTATGTTGATTGCTGGTATGTGTTTTATTCTGTTTTATTCCACAGTCCGTTAAAAAGAATTAAAGCTTAATCTT
The DNA here is from genome assembly GCA_036023855.1 of Gadopsis marmoratus. Classification (NCBI taxonomy): domain Eukaryota; kingdom Metazoa; phylum Chordata; class Actinopteri; order Centrarchiformes; family Percichthyidae; genus Gadopsis; species Gadopsis marmoratus. The sequence continues at coordinate 9,015 of JAVQJF010021421.1, forward strand.
TTTTTCTGGCCATTTTTGCAATTTGCTTTCACCACATTGCCAAGGAATCAAGGAATTATCTATTTTTGTTCTCATTTTCTTGTGTGTTTCTTTTCTTATTTATCTCCCATATCCCTCCAGGGAAGACAGCAAAGTGCTTGCAAAGGCTTCTCTGACAGAACCAAGCAAAACATGACAATAACTCTTTATAATACGATAAGTAGCTTAGCTAACCACTTTGCTGACACACAACCTCTAAACTGGTCTCCCAAATCCTCAGCTTCAACTTCAGGGCTTCTTGTGTCAAATTAAATTCAGGCATTAACAGGCAGAGGTTTGATTTTAAAGCCCAGGGGTGATGCAAGATTGGGTTTAAAAAACTGTTGCAATTAGTGTGTGCAAAGTATATTTTCCAATTGGTAGACAGTGTTAACTGTAATTTAATACACTGAGGCACTTCAGTAATGTATGAAATGTAATCTTTATGTAATCTCTATGTAATCTTTAAATTTACTCTTCAGCGCATCAGACTGAGAAAAGCACCACGGCTAATCAACACAAATGTATGTGTAATGTGGGAGTGTTGCTACAGGGTAAAACTACAACATAACTAAAATATGAACCATGACATCGAGTTAGGTTTATTAAATGTGAAGATACTACACAGTGGTTTTGAAACTGTGTTTGTATAATCACTATATAGCACAATGCTCTACAACGTATTCTACCTGGAATGAGTGTTCGCACATAGTGTCGTGCGCTGCCTCTTGGTAAAATTCAATGACATTCACTTTTTTTGGCAGACTACTCTGTGCATTTTTGGCAAGACTTGCCACACAATGTAAAAGTTTAATTGCAATGAATGAGGATCCTGTTCTTTGTGATGCAATGCTATTGTTTTGCTCTTATAACCTGCAACTTTAGGCTTTGTTCAGTGTCACCGCTGTGTCATCAGCATTTGTTTTACGTAGCTGTACGCTACCTGCCCGACACCAAAAAAAAATGAGTGACTAGCTGGTGAACATAGTGGATCAATTAGGAGTTAGAGAGCCAGATATTTCCCTCAGGAGTTCGTGGGAAGCAAAACAGAGCTAAAATACGAGTGAACTTTAGACTCATCAGGTGGCTAGAAAGAAAACTTGCTCTGTGTCTGTTGGATGTGTAATTAGGTGATTATTAGCTAACAGTGGCCATAATAAGTTTATAAGCTAAATAATATGCCAAAAACAAGTTGATAAATAATGAATAATTGCAGCTTTAAAGAAATAGTATCAACTTGCAAGGCTTTTGTCTGGATGTAAATGTTGATGCCGAAGGGTTTTTACAATAGAGAGAGAGACAAATATGCACATAGACTGGAATATAAATTACATAAAATATTCCTACGATGTGCAATACATTTGAATCAAAAAAGTGAAAAACATTAAATGGAACTTGACCACTAACAGAGAGGAAAATGTTCCACCTAATTTTGAAAATCAGATCACCTCAAAAAAATAATATAACCCAGCATTCACAAACCATAGGTATCGTTATGATAATGGTATATAAAATGCTGTGATTGTCAACCCTGCTGTTTTGAATTTGCTGATTTGATTGAGGCACCGCGGCTCATTTCTAAATTACTGCCACAATGTTAGCATTCATTTCCTCCACGGGAACCCAATCCAGTGGTCCATGAAGTCAATAGGAACTGATTGTACAGGAACAAAGTGCAAGGTAGAGGACAATATGTGTGTGTGAGGCATTGGCCAGGTCACCAAGGAGTTCAATGGCTTCTGAAATACTAAATTGCCTGAATCAGACCATGTTCTAACTATGTGGATAATTCATTTAATAACTATTTTAATGTGAATGGTGAACAGGGAACATTGATTATCTTGTTACAATGGTACCTGTCAGTG
>JAVQJF010021428.1:0-31808 GCA_036023855.1 Gadopsis marmoratus
TCAGTGGGCGTTAAGGTTTTAATACATAAAGATTTGCTTTGTAAACTTGTTCTAGGCACCACATGAAGGGAGCCGTAGGGTGGATCCTTTCCAGGTACCTGGACTACTTTTACTGGGTCCAGTTTCCAGTCTTTGATCCATGTTAAGAGGTTAACACATCTCAAATACAACTGATATTGACCTTCTCATCTGCAGCATATTTCCCCACAGTGTTTGAGTGTTAGTTGTTATTTTCTGGCTAAATTGTATTTGAGTTCATTCATATTCATTGGTTTACATCCTGATATGCGAGTTTGGTTATTAGTAAAGGATATTAAATATATTAACATGTATGTAAATATGCAGTGATGCACACACTGTGTTGCTGTCCATTTAGGCAGCGGCCTGCTTCATTTGCTTGTATTAAAATTCCTGCTTTTGCTTGCCAGTGCTCTAAAACTCAGAGAAAGCTTATACCGTAGGCTACTAACCATGTCAACTGTTGCAAAAGCTACAGACAAGTCAGTGCAAACCACCAGCTCGGAGCACCTGTAAATAAAAATATTTGTTAAATGTATAGTTTCTTTTAAGGTACTGACTGCAGTTAAATATTCAATATTTTCCCCAATCAAGCAGCAAGATCAATCATGTCGTTATTATTATTATTATTAATTAACAAGCAAAATCTCAGTATAAAAAAAATAGAATTTAATGTGCAAGTCATTTTGACACCCTTGAAAAAAGTTATTATACATGTGAGTTCTGCAGCCCGACCTCTAAACTCATATTTGACTACATAACCACTTGAGGAGAAAATTACCTACCGTATACAGATGCCACCCTGAACACCCCTTGGAACAGTCCACTCTTACAGAGTTAGCACAATAGTCTTGAGTGACAAAAGAGAAGCGATCTAGCAGCATTAACGGAATCAAGCACATTTAGCATAGTCAATTTTAAAGATCTGTACCCACACAGCACAGTGATATTTATAAAAAAAGAAAAAAGGCACATTGGCCACATTAAATGATCAATGATTCAATTTCTGAATCAGTCTATACAAAAATATACATACAGCATCTGCAGTGAAGAGGCTCACTGAGAAATACAACATTGCACAATAAAACTATTCATGTGTTCAACAACATCCAGACTTGTTTCCCCACAATAGAGGCCAGATATTTTCAGAAACACTTTTTTTGGACATGCCATTATAAAAAATAACAAAAATCTTTGCTCAGTCCAGCTACAATATAATGTCCAACAACACCTTGTTGGTTATCTGACTTGAGGCAGAAACAGACTTGTGGAAAGTTCTGTTGGGGAAAACGTTAACCCAGGTGAGCAGAAGGCACTTATTTAAGGGCGCAGTTGCTGCACCTTGCAGTAGATCCCAGGCACTGCAGGCCTGGTCCTCACCAGCACACGGTGCAGCAACTGAGTCCCGCTTGGTGTCCAGTCTTGAAGGCAAAGCTCCCCGTCTGTGTTGATTCCACCTGACTGGTCCAGTTCACACAGGCTCAATTTCCAGTGTAGGACTCTCTGGCAGTGTTGGCATCTCAGACTGACTGGATTCTTGTTGCCTGAGAGGAACTGTTGGTGATTCTGAGGCAAATGTGGGGTTCGCTGACTGCAAGTCAGTCTGTGTGGACTGTGCTGGTGCTGCTGGCTGCACTGTCTCAACTGGCAGATGTGAAGACACAGGCTCATCTGGTGATGTAGAGGGCACTGATTCAGCAGGTGTTGTGTGAGAGACCGGCACAGGCTGTGAAGAATGTGTAGGTTCGAAGGGTTGAGAGGAGGGTGATGTGTCTGTTGCCAGGTGTTGAGTGCATGGCTCATTTTGTCTTTGTGGGCCGAGGTGCGTGTCCTGGGCCAATGTTTTTGCAAGCTGCTCTGCCCTGTTGTAATAAGGCAGGAATGACCTCTCAGGTGCACAGGTCCGCATGGCCAGATAGGTGTGCATTAGCAGGTGGGGGAAGCGGGAGGTGAAGTAGGAGACAAAGTCATCAGGGATGGACCCCAGAGTCTCCTGAACCTCAGCAGGCAACTCTCGGTAATGGTGTTTCTGTTGAGGCAAGTGAAGTGTTAAGTCTAACAGGAAAGACCAGTTTCTTTTAAACAAAACAGGAGAATACATTCCTACCTTGTTTCTCATGGCACGCAGCAGATCTCTGACTGACCCACCCTTATAGGAACGAAATCTTCGCAGATCTGCCAAAACAGAGAGAAAGATAAAACCTTGTGCATCAACTACTAAATGAATATTCAACAAGAAACAGGAAAGCCTGAAATGCTACAGCTGTTTTGTTATTTTTTTTTTTTTACTCACATGGACTGATCAGAACAGAGAGGCAAGATGCATGTTTTCTATGTTCAAAACATCATCTGGGGCCAGATGCATAAATGAAACGTACGCACAAAATCCATGCATACGCCATTTCCCAAACACAATTTATAAAAGTAAAATGTTCAGTGAGATTGTGCGCACCTCACACAAATGTCAGAGTAGCTGCAGGTGATATGATAAAGTAGACATGGAATATAAAGTGAGCGATGTAACCCTTCAAGTAAAACAGTTTGATTAGGTTGTTTGCCAATCAGTGAAATTGGCAGTCTACCCAGTGTTCTGTAAAATGTCAAAGGCACATTAAATTATTTACAAGTGATGAATTTGGTCCTATTTTTATTTACATCTGAGCCAACGTTGTCCTTGATCCTGAATTGTGAAGCACTTTTTAAAGTCTGTTTCCATAGGAGCTTTAATGGATGTTTAAGTTTGGATTTTGAAATGAGACCTGTGCATGTGCACCCAGTTCCACATTGTTTGAGACAAAGAGTTTTATGTCTGGTGTCTGGCAAAACAGTTAAACAAGTATGGTGAGTGAAAAACAATTAGCTAGTTTTTATAAAAAGGTAGTAGTAGTAGTAGTAGGTTTTGTAACTGTAGATAAACATGAGTATACTTTATTCTATGCTTTTATAATAAGCCATGTAGTATACCCACATAATCTCTGACATTTATCAGTCTGCAATTTCCATAAAAACAAATTGTCACGACTACATCAATGCCATTTGCTTTACTGGTCAAAAAATAAATAAATAAATAAAAAAAGAGTCCAAAAGAGAACCAGCTGAGATTGTGCTACTCAGTGGGTGGCAATGCTGCCAGGAAGCAGCAGGCTTACTTAACCACCCACTGCAGTATTTTGTGTTGACAGGAAACAACATTCAGTGCAACGAAGAATATTATGCAAACATTTTTCCAACTAGCTCTAAAGTGAAAAGCCTCCCATGTCAATTTGGGAAATGCTGTACTATAATCCTACGTTTGAAGCAGCAAGATACAAGATTTGATAGCAGGAGCTTGTATTTGACATGTGTACATTTTAGCTGGTCTCATACCTGTCTGCAGTGGCACTGTGATGTGCTCTCTCCAGTCACCCTTGACAACAGCCCTCCCGCCTCTCTCCAGCTGTCTAACGATTGGTCCGTCCAGCGGCTCCTTTTCTATTCTATCGCTCACATCCTGTGAGAAACCACAAAAAAACTTCAGCGAATTCTATCTAATACACCAGGCAGCCTGCGGTCTTATTCTCATTTAGATGTATGAAAAAACCAAAACACTTATTTTAGAAGTGAAAGGATTCCATTTGCATTTAAAGAGTGCAAGTGCAGTCCACTGTGAGTGCATTTGGATATGGCTGACAAATCTATTATACAGTACATTAATTACACATGACTGTAAGGATGGGTTTCATACATCCTACAAGTATTTAAAGTAAATATTGCGGAAAAATACACTCTTTGTGCCGTCCAGTACAGACAAACTAGCACTACAGCCCAAATTACATTAAAATAGCCTGCATGTGCATGTAGGTTTGCCTGAATTTGTTTGCATTTCTGAAGATGTTTTTTAATGAAACATACAAGCAGAACATACATTAGGGTTTATACAATTTCAAGTGTGTGCGCACAGACTAGTTTGCAATAACACAGTACACGAGCAGTCTGTTCTGCACTAAGATGTGGTTTCTTTACACGGAGGTTTAAACCTCAAACATGTGATCTTTACAATAAATAAAAAACAGCTGACCTGAAACAACTGCAGCTCCTTCTCCAGGCTCCAGAAGAAAGGGTGTTTGAGAACGCTCTCAGCTGAAGGCCTCCTATAAGGCTCCGTGCTCAACATCTGCTCTATTAGATCTCTGGCTACAATGTCCCCTGATAAATGACACAAACATGCTGGTTTTGGCAATGTGCTCATGAGGTTTGATCACATGGCATACATTGTTAAAACTTCACAAAAGCTGTGAATCATTACTAAAGATAAAAAAAAATGACTGTCATCAAACAATCCCCACACATCAATCACTCCACTCTACATTACTGTTGTTGTACACCTCTGGAAGTGATTTGGACCACAACAAAAAAAAGCAATAACTCACCATGTTTGTCAGGTTGAAGATGGTCGAGGCTGTACGTGCCCAGTAGGATGTTTGCTTGCCTCTGCAGAGACTTGCCAAAAGGGTGGCTTCCCTGAGACACCACGTAGTAGAACACACATCCAGCAGAGAAGATGTCAACAACGCAGGTCTACAAGAGAAGGAAAGGATGGAGGCACGTAATGAAACACATTTACCACCAACAATATTTAAGTATCAAATTCTGTATACTACTGTTGGGTTATTTAGTTCATTGGGTTCAGCCATTTACTGTCAGACAAATGGCTACAACCCCATTCTCAGGAGTCCACTGACATTATGCATTATAAGTAATCCTTTTGTTGCCAGGAATCACAAGGTTTCAGTGAGCCCTGTGAACACAAACACTATAAATATATTTTAATTTAATATTCACCCAATGGACAGTTCTCAGTGTTTGATTATGTCAAAACAGCAGAACCTTTGAGTGAAAGCTTCTTGGATGGTGCAATTGTTTTGTCTGTAGCTTGAGTTTTATCAGACTACTAAAATCTAACAAACCTTTTCAAAAAGCGTGTCACTTTGTGTTTCTGTTGTGACTTCTGACAACCAACAATACTTCTAAATACCATGAGAGAGCTGCTACTCTACCACTGACTCACAGGGTTGTCTTTGCAGTCCTCACTGAGAACCTCGGGGGCGATCCAGCCCTCAGTGCCCGGCACCCCAGATCTTCTACTGAAACTGTGGCGGCCCACTGCCAGTTTCTTGCACAAGCCAAAGTCTGAGATCATGGCCCGGACCCGACCGTGGGCATTGGGCATGGACACCAGGATGTTGTGGGGTTTCAGGTCTCTGTGGACTGAAGTAAAAGCATGGAGGTGTAGAAAACAGCTGATATAATAATGAGAAGGAGAAAGTGATTTTGTATTCAGTGATGAATACCTATGTTGAGAGAGTGCAGATGGGCCAGTCCTGACATGGTCTGCTGAAGAAGCACGACTGGCTCTAGTCCATGACGGTCAAAATCCTTCCTCTCCACATACTAAAAAAAATTAAAGACAGTCAGTGTAGTCCAATAATTACAACGGGGTGTGTCTTTTTCATATAATTTGAAGATGTGTAAAGCACAAAATAAATGTGAGCATTGGAAGTCCTTTCATGTTCTATGCATACTGACACAATGACAAGTCTGTTGGCTATTTCCTCCACTTACAGCCAAACTTTAAAAAAAGTAAATAAACCCCTACACTTAAACTCACACGCAGTACAACTACATGCTAATGACACCAAAAAATAATTATGCATCATTAATGAAACATCAATTAAAACTGGGCTGCTATTAGCAACATACTTGAGCTTTGCTGAAGAACAACACATAACTAATTTAATTTTCTGCAGACTCCAAGAAAGTGCCTGCGTGATCTATTGAGCCATTCATTACCTCCTGAAGTGAGGCGGCACACAGCTCAATGGCAATGTACTGGAACTGACGGTCCCTCTCCGTGCAGAAGTAGCGGATGACATTTGGGTGCTCGTCTGACTCCCTCAGCAGCTGAACCTCCAGGTCTGCAAAGCTGAAGCACTCTGGGAGGATTCTCTTCACTGCCACTGGACGGTTGTCGAACTGACCCCTTGTGGAGAAACAATGGAAACACAGAATTGTGACATTTCTTCAGTATTTTACTAATTAAACAAAAGGTTATCATGAATGATTGTTCAGACTTACTTGTACACAATGGTGCCCTCAGCACCGTGACCCAAGACCTCTTTGGGACGGAAAGTTATGTTGCCCACTCTGACAATATTGGACTCCTCTTCTAAGAAAGAAATAATTTCAGAAAGTGAAAACTGGCTTAAAATGGCACAAACAAATGAGTGCGCATGTAATCTTGACTTCTCAATCCTTACCTCCATCTTCGTGCTCATTAGCAGAGCTTCCCAGCTCAGACACAGACAGGTTGGAGTGGTTGGAGGCACGGGGGGTGACGTTGGGGCTGCTGTGGTCTGAGCATTCTGAGCGAGCGAGAGCTACCTCCAGATAGTCGCTCTCTGGGACCAAGCCCAGGCCCACGTCTGCAGGAGGGAATGGCTGCTGCCTCTGGAGCAGCTCCAACTTCTCCTCCATCTGCCTCTGGAACTCCTGGTGCTGCAGCTGCTGCTGCTTGTGAACACTCTGTAGTTAGAGAGGAGACTATGTGTAAGGCTCTAAGAATAACAAAACTGTCTATGGAGTTGTCAGTATGTTGTTTGATCCATCCAACACTTTGATGTTGTGGAGTGTCTTCAGCACTCATGTCCACTAGCTGATTTGAGACTTATGGTCTTGTTTCTACATATGAAAGCATTTCTGTCATCAGTTGCAGGCAGTCCACTAGGTGGTGTTGTTGGACTTACTTTAGGGTAAGTAATCACAAAGGCCACCCAGCCAGCCAGGAGGAAAGTGGAGAAGATGATGGTGGCCATGTCTTTGAGCATAGTGTCCACAGGGGCCTCTGGACGCACACCAGGACCATTAATTCCAGGTTCTTGGACAGATGTGTCAGGCAGAGAAGAGGTGGGGCCATCATCCATACCACTATCATTCACCTTCTACAATGAGGTGGGAGGGGGTCAAAGAAGTGAGGACAGGTTACAGAGGAAGAGAGTGAGAAAATCCACATGCATATTTTGACATCTGAAAAACCTTCTAAACAAAATATCTCATGAGTCACACACTCACACACACACACCTCCTCAACTTTCTTTTCAGTAGCAGGTGGGATGACGTTGCCTTGATTGCGAGGGAAGCTGTCAGGGAACTTCTCCAGTATCTTGGTGTGAGCTTCAGGGGGCGTCTCGTGGTGACCTGAAATGCAAGATTGAACTTCTAAATCACCATCTTCTTCACCAGAACCATGGCCATTCACCAAAACCAAATACTGATCTCAGTTATGACACTTTTTCTGTTTAAATGGCACAGACACACTATATAATGTTATTAAACTTATGGTAATTAATTGTATTATCCAGCAGAGGGCAGCCTCAGTACAACGCAGTCACTCAAAGTGCACTAGACCATTCAAGGCCCTTGACTTCAAAATATGGTAAACAGTACTGAAAGTGTCCTAGCGCATGAATTGTTAGTGAAACTAAGACTTCTTCCTTTTTAGGTGGTAGCCTTTAAACGTTCTCCCTCACTGTTCTGGAAAAGGCCACATTAATTAGAGTAGGTATTTTAGACTGGGATATTACTTTGTGATTTATGTACTGATGTAGTAGTACCTATGAGGAGCAGGTAGTTCCTCATGAAGTTGATACGGTTTCGTTCCCGGAGCGCAGCGTTGAACTTGACACTGGTGGTGGGTGTGATGACACACTCCTTGTCCTCTTCGGTCTCCTGGCTGTCAGGACCTTCCAGCATGGGGAAGGTGCTGCCCCGAGGCTGTGCGTACACACAAACATTTCAGGAATTGAATCAGATGCCTCACAGGAGTAAAAACACCCTAACAACAGTTAACTACTATTCCATGGAGCCAGGCCAGAGACACAAAGTGACTTGAGCTGGAGGCAAGCTAAGACACAACTGGAACAGGATGTCTTCATACAAACTCACTGGCACACCTGAAAACCACTAACCAAAAACGAAGACCGATTACGAAACCATGAAACAAATAAATTAACTGCTGGGAAAGTTTGACTGAATACCAAAAATAACTTGCACATGTTTTATGTTCATGTCTGACTTGATAAGGATTGTGTTTTGCCTAAATGAAAATATACATGTAACCGTCACTCACCACCACAGTGACTCCATCGTGCACCAGGGAGGGCGAGGCATACAGGCTGGTGGAGTATTTACCCACATACAAAGTGGCCCTGAAAAAGGAAAAAGCACAGTCAAACAAATGCCTGCCTACTTTTCACAATACAGTACACTGTCCACAGTTCATGATACATAGACATGTGACAGAATACAATCATGAGAACACATCTACAGTGTATGTAACATTAACGATTCAAAATGGATTTGAAAAAGTCTTCCAGCAGAAGGAGGTGCGAACACAATATTCAAAAATAAAAACAGTATTGCAGAGTGAAACCAGGCCTGTCGACATCCACTTGTAAGATATTACATGTCTAGACTCCATCTCAACGTTAAGCAATCTCACATCTTACAAAAGTACATCTTGCTTTCACCCTTTCAGTCATTTGGGCTCCTGAGATTAATAGGCAGAAGGTTCCAACATGTTTAAAAGTGTTGAGGTCTGATGCTATGCTTGTTCCCTGAACGGTATATATCCTAGAGTACGACAGAATTCAAACACAAAATGAATTACTCTTTTTAAAAAAAAATATATATATTTTTTTTAAATGTATCCAAAAGAGAAATGTCAGTAGTAACAGTCATAGACATAAAAGCCTACACAAGTGGACCTTGATAAATATGGATCAGTCAGTCACACTTACATGAACTTGTTCTTGGGCTTCTTCTCTTTGGGAAACGGGTATTTCCATTGCGTGATGCGGCCAACCTCTCCAGACATGAAAGTGAGGTAGCGAAGGGTTTCAACAGCCACATTAGTGTGGGCAACTTTGCGGAGGCCCTCGCGCTGCCAGATATACATTGCCACCACGGGGGAGTTATAGTTCTGCACCCACTCAACATCTCCCGAGTCGCTGTCCACGGTCACTACAAGGCCGTCACCATTGGACACAAAATGGGCCATCTCTGTAGGGAACCAAAGAGCAGACCGCTGATTGGCACAGTCTTTCAGAAACCAAACAAAACAAAAAGAGCCAGCATGTCCAAGAGTCTTACTGTATTTGGTGTCATCATCAGGAAGGGTGGAGGCGTAGTCAGAATAGGTGGCATTCCAGCGCAACTCTCTGCTCTTGGTGTCATATATGGTGATGGTGTACTCTAACAAGGAGATGAACAATAAAGGCATATTCACATAGGATAAACATTTGTATTGCTTTCCTTTCCTTTGGTAACACACACAGCCTTTGAGTATCCATTTCTGGGAGTAAATTCAAAGTGGTGTGAAATTTCCTTTGCTTTGAAAAATGGGATTCTCTGAATGAAAAATGTGGAGACAATGTGCAACAAAATCCAGGATATACACTGTTGGGTGACAAAGTAAGCTTTGAGTTGACACCAAGTTAAGGATTTATAGGACGTATTCAATTTGCAGAGCTTTCATGCTCTAGGGTCCTTGTCTACAATTACCACCCCAGCTTCCCAAGACTTAAGCTGTGGGGACAGGCTGGGGGCTGGAAGGGTGGGGATAGCAGTAGAGATGAGCAGGAAGTAAATAAGGGTTTGCCAACACTTTGTGATTGTCTGCAGTGATGATCCGACTAAGATAAGGCTGGCAAGTTTAGGAAAGAAATAACTAAAGTTATTGTTGCTGGATTGGTTTTGTTTTTACCCGTGCGTCCCAGATAGAGAAGCGATGAAGAGGGACACAGCATCTCAGCAAAGGAGGAAGTCAGGGTCTGTTGTTTCTCACCAGTCAGCAGGTCCACCACATACCACAAGTCCTGCTTCTTACCTGTGCATGAGGACATACAAACAAAAATATTTACCTCTGCCATGATTACAGCATTTATGTTTCTCTTGGCAAAAGCACAACATATATTTCATAACCTTATCTAATAAAAAAAAAAAAATCCATCTATCATTGGATTTAATTCTTGTTCTGTACTTTATGTACTCGCTACACATTGTAATTCGACTAATCTTACTTTGCAAATGCGTGTGTAAATGGGACTTTTGGGGTGTTTGTCCTTATCCACATGGAGGGTCTAATGATAGAGAGTGCAACCCACTCCGAGACAAATTTGTGATTTTGGCCTATCTAAAGAAAATTCGCATGACTACGTTCATGAAAGCCCTGCCAAGCAAAATAACATGCAGCCATTTAACCTCGACAGTGATGGGTGTTACCATTCTGTCATTAAACGGCCAACCCATCACGGCCTCTTTGTCCTGACATCTCACGTATTTTGTCAGTGCAGGGAGTGGCAGCAACAAGTCTAATCGCAGATTATGGATGAATGCAAAAACCGCAAATCAGGAAACGGTCGCTTCAAGTCAGAGAATCCAGAAGATGACGGGGGTTGGTTTGGCCTGATAACTCTTGCAAAATCTACGCCATCAAAAATGTCATACATTAATCCTTTTTGACCGTGGAATCGCCAACATGCTTTGTGCCAGCAGCAGCTTCAGTTGAGTGGAGGCAAATGTCACCCGCTTCTCTTTAAAACAGTCACTATGGTAGATTACCTGTCCTCTGTTAACCGTTGTGAATGCAAACGTGCACAGGCTACGACCGCAGGGTGAGTGGAATTGAAAGGCACTGCAAGATATTCTGTAAGGCCAGATAACGCCAGCTCATTTAGGTGAGGAGACACATAGGGGCATGGACTGCACACGTTTGTGGATAATGAAACTGCATAACAATGCGTTTAATCAAGAGGCATACTATAATTCCTATTTGAGAAGTAGCCTTACCCATATAGAGGACTCCATCAGAGCTGCGACAGGGAGAGGCTTGGACCAACTCAGGGATTGTAAATGGTAATTTCTGTTGGAGCAAAATGAATGAATAAATATTAAAGAACCATAATATGCTGTTTGACAATATAAGAGGAACATTTTACATGCAACACCTCAGCTGTACGTCAGAGTGAGGCTGCATTACTTTCAGCATGACTTATATACACATGTGGTGAGAGGTTTTTCTGTAGAACAGGGAACTGAACCATGTGTTTCTCACAAAAGAGGGGAGATTAAAATTTGTGATAGAATTATTTCCTCTTACTGTGAGGCCTTCGTTGTTCTTTCCTCCCATAGAGTACAGGCTGCCATCATTGGGGTCGGGCAGAAAGGCTGGTCTACAGTAAAGATTTAAGAAGATGCATCATGTCTCAAGGCCAGCAAAGGGAGTGACAGATAAGACAAGCTCAACAGGTCACATAACAATCTTTTGTTACAGATAGGTGCAGTACACAAGAATATATGCACATACACCCATGCAGAAAATAACTCAAACGGTACGTACTCTGCCACATGTGTGGGGACCTGAAGAACTGGATCTGTGAGGAGGGAAAATGGGACAAGATGCAAGTCAGGACTGACAAGAATATTAACCAACAATGGAAACAGTGGCCAATAGCTGTTGAGTAGGAGAATGACAGGAACATTGGTGACAGTAACCACACAGAACACAAAGTCCAAATGAAAATGAACTCCATCGGGGCAAACATGAAAAGGCAAATAGCCATGTCTGCAAACAGCTTTCAGTGAATATGTCAAGCATGCAACACCACAAATGTGATCACCTAATGAGCTCATGTTAGATCACATCCTCTATTAAAAAAACAAACAAAAAAAAACTAAATTTAAACCTGTTGATGAGCCAGCGGGTGGATATATATATGTAAAAAAAAATTTGATAAATTTGGTAAATTGGTAAAATTGATCTTTCTAGACTGTGAATTCCCTTCCCCGAAATGCCTCCCAGGTACATGTCATGTTTTTGCATGTTTCAGCCCATTTACAACAAGTTTCATACATTTTACATTACTGCCTGCCATTTTCCAAAGCATACAATAATTTGTCCTCCCCTCTGGGCAGCCATTAGCTTCCATTCAGCGGAGAATGAAAATCCGTTTGAAAATTAATTTAAGAGACTGGAAACTTGCTTGATATAAATGTACGTGACTGAACACCATGTCAAATTTAATATTACTGTAGGCCATGTTAAAAAGTCACTGCAAGTTGATTTTCATACCATGCGGCATGACACGCAACTAAATCAAAAATAAAACCATTGGAAACATTATCAGCAAAAGAAATAGGAGTTAAAACACAGGAATAGCTCTTTAAGCCAAGAGCCAACAGCCAACAGCCATTGCTTTAGACAAACACACACCTCCCTACAGTGTGAGCATACAGGGCGTGGACCAGATGGTGCTGATCTGTAAGCGGTGCCCGAAGGAGACAACAATAGCGGGGTTTGGGGATTTGGGGGGGGGGGAGTTACCTGAAGGTAGTGCTCAAGGAATATCAGCAGTCATTATATACAAATACATGTTTGCTCGTCGCTCCCTGTTGACTTTGCAGTGAGAGGACATACATGTGGGCTGAGTTGTTCTGTCTTGGTCCAGGAAAAAGATTTCTGCTTCCCCCTCATCATGTGGGTGTACGATTGCCTGACTGGAGGACAACAACAGGTGTATTCGGAGCCTGGTACAGAACAAGTCTAATTTATATTCAATAGCTCTTCCAAAACAAAAAAAAACAAAAAAACAGATGATGCGGAGGAAGCAGCTTCTGCCTCTGATTATTAATGACTCGGGTATTAGGAGGACCTAACCAGGACACACAGGTTCAAACTACAGTAGTTTTAATAGCTCATAAAATCTTGTGAGCCTTAAAAATGTGAGAAAATTGATGTTTAGAACATAGAAAGTATTAAATTGTCATACTATGTCTCTCATTTTAAGAAAGATAAAACAACAGCTAATGTCTTTTCAGCCCAGGTTTTCCCAATAACCCTTCTGTGCATCTTATCTAATGTAATTCCCGAGCGTATAGTGCACCTACATTAACATAACAGTAACCATAGTACATGCTGTGTGTGCATGTGACACTACAGCAAAGTTGCTTACCCTTGCCTACTCTGACCTTGACTACAGGCTATATTGGCCCCTCTCCCTGTTAATAATTACCCAGTTTCCATGCCTAACAGAACATCTCAGAGCATTTTCCTCAGCTCAAGCCCACAAAACATTTTCCATAAGTCAATAATACAATTAAAAAAAGCCTTTTCAGTATTTTTCGGGTCAAATAACTTACAGGTATAAGTTTTCAAATAATCCGAGTTAAAGTTATAGATTAAAAGGGTGTGTTTTTGGTCATAAATGAAAATATAGGCCTTTTAACCCCTATGTTTATAACCATTACTGGGGTAAACAAACCTTAAACAGCATTAGAAGTATTAGTTCACATTAGTATCAGAGGGTGTACTTTTAAAATACAACCAATAGACCAGTTCAGGTAACAATAAAGCCAGTTGGCATCAAACTTTCACCTGTGGTCCCCACTTTGTTGAATTCTTAAGTTAATTCATGTCTTATTGTTGTCAGAACCAACATTCACTTTTTCAGCAGCTTGAGCTACAGTAGCTCTTCTGTTGGATTGGACCACATGGGCCAGCCTTCGCTCCCCACGTGCATCAATGAACCTGTCGCTGGTCGGCCAGTCCTGGGACCCCTTTGGTAGGTACTGACCACTGCAGGTGCAGTTTCTTTTTCACCTTTATTTGATAGAGATAGCTGAAGAGAGACAGGAAAGGGGAACAACATACAGGAAAGGGCCCAGGCTGGAATCAAACCCAGGCCCATGCTGAGGACTCAGCCTACGCGGTGGGCTACCGGCTGCAGTTTTGGGGATGCTCTGACCCAGTCGTCTAGCCATCACAATTTCACCCGTGTCAAAGTCGCTCACATCCTTACGCATTTTTCCTGCATCAACACATCAATTTCGAGGACAAAATGTTCACTTGCTGCCTAATATATCCCCCCCGCTGACAGCTGCCATTGTAATGAGATAATCAATGTTCTTCACTTCACCTGTCAGTGGTCATAAAGTCATGGCTGATCGGTGTAAATTAACACTGAAAACAAAAGCAAAAATCACTTCATTGTGGTTAAAAGAAAATAAAAAACCAGTATCCTCTGTGGCAACAAAGGTACTTTGCAAATGGCAAAACAAACAAAAACGTGACAGCGATACCCTGGGCCCTAGTCCTCTCCTCTTACCTTCTTTCAGAGTCCATTTGATAGAGCCTGACTTCTTGCTAACAGCGTGCAGGTTTCCATCCAACGTGGACACAAAGAGCAGGCTTTCAGGAAGGGAAACTGTGCTGGCACTGCAGAACCCCTACAGAAACACAATGCAAAAATCAAGATGTACAGTAAACAACCACACCTCTACTCAGCACTAAAATATCAGAAAAGCATATTTATAATCCACATGAATCAGGGTGATAACATATTAAACTCAGACATTAGCAAGCAGGCATGTGTGAGGATGCATGCTCAGACTTTAGTCCAAAGGTTAGGTCAAGGTTGTGAATAATGACTTCGGCCACTAATTACCCATTATTTATTCATCACACACACACCTGGACCAAACATTAGCACTATGTAGCAAAAAGAAGAAGAGATATGGTAGGGCTGATTTCATCATCACTGCAGTATAGTTAGACTTTTGCTGCAAGGGGGGTGGTTTGGTGAGTTCAGCTGTCCCAGGGAGTAGGGCACCTTGATCTGCTTTACAAATCAATGAACTTCAAATCAATACCTTACAGCAGCAGCTGAAGAACAAAGCAGGAGAGCGCTGACTAGCGAGGTAACAGAGGGCAGGCTGCTGGATGAGCTCTCAGAGGGTTCAAAGTTACAACCGGAGTCGGGGGGGGGGGGTAGCATCATAGAGGAAGGTAAACAAACTGGGCATGGGACTGAGCACGTGTGCATGTTCTAAACTTCAGCAGTGCACTCGTGCTGCCACCCAGCACACCTTTTAAGGTTGGTTTGGCTTTTTTTAATGGCTTGGAGAGAGTGCTTTTTCTTCTCTTTGCACAGCTGAATAGTGGGCTGACCATATAGGAAGCCTTTTCACGCCCACTCAGAAGCAAGGGGGGCATAAACAGACATGGTTCATTATATGACCGTGCATGTGACAAAGAGGCAAAACAATGACAGTCAGAGATGTATAAAGAAAAGTCAGAGAAAGAAAAATCCAACAAAAGGTCCAGCAAATCCAATGAAAGCAACTGAACCCAAAACCACAACGGCAGCTCCACGACCCAGCCTCATGACTTGGCTTATGCCAGAATTAACAACGCTGTGGGTGATGTGTGCGCCACTCACCCACTATGGAATTCTAGAAACGCCGCTCTTGATAACCAAGCCGTGGGCTTCTTATGGTTTTTGGCAGAAATATGCAGGAAGAGGTTCAGTGGGGGTGTTTGAGAGCTGTGACTGCCCGCCAAACCCGAGAAGGCCGTATGAACTCAGTCTGACCAGTCTGTGTACTTTGATAGGAGCTGTTCTTCTTCACGATTATATGCAAATAGTGCACATGAGCTGTCATAACAGAGTTTAGGGGGCTAGGAGAACTTTTTATTTTATTGATTTCTTACCAACTTATTATCTGGCATAGCTCATCAGCACTTTTCATTGGCCCAGTATCAGGGTCAGGCTGGGAATGAAAGATCTGGGAGTACCACTGAACCGGCCATCTTTACCACAGGAGTCTTAGGCTGAGCAGCTGAGAGACAGACCTCTTTCTGTTCACTCCATAGTGGCATTGACCAACATCCCACACTAATCCCCCGAACAGGTCCCTATGGGGCAGTGCAAATAGCACCTACATATAATGCAGATTACAGATCTATAATTACAAGCAATTAGCCACTTTTGAGGAGATAAGGAAGGAAGGAAGGAAGGGGGGGGGGTTAAGTGCTCTTAAGTCAGAGACAACAACAAACCACCAGACTTAGTAAGTCAGGCCTGGGCGTGTGGTGTGGAGAGCAAATGCAACCACCATCACAGAGTCACTCAGGAAGCTCCTCTTGGTCACACAGCTTCCACTTCCTTACAAAACCACAAATGTCATGCAAAGTGACCAGTGCAGGACAATCTGATAGGGGCAAGTGGTATTTTACAACTCTCGTCACTCTCTCCCCTCTGTGTTCTTCAGCTGAAACTAAACATGGGAAAATACTAGCCTGTTATAAACTGGCCAAACAGAGACCAAAGCATCCCCATAAACTGAAAATTTCACATTTGCGTACTGATCCCCAGCTGTAGTCTCACATCCTTTACCAGCATTTGTGTCAATATTGTGCACCTGTCACTGTTCCCACTGGGTAGGGCTGCAAACTCAGCAGCATCACAACTGGGAGAATCATAACGAGCTTGTTTTTGGGCCCCCCGTGACCTCCATCAGGGTTCTTGGTTTCGCAAGCAAATGACTTTAACATCTGTTTTGGTTTTGGATGGACATGGTTACTCAACAACTGTTGAATATTCTACAGTGTGATGATTCAGGAACATCTGGCTTACAGTGTCTGGCTGCTCAGAGTGACAGAGGACGTGAATTATAAAGCTTTTATAGAACACAAACATTGGGGATTTCCCTCTCATTTCCTCATTCTGTGTATAACACAGAAATGGTTCATTGTTGCATAAGCGAGTTACATAATACTACAGAACTGGGCGAAACCAAAGTCTTGGCAAGTTCTGAGGTGTTCTGCAATGATGCCAGATGTGGCTAAAAGGGACACAGAATACAAAGCTCTTGACATCACTGTTAATAGGCTGGAGTGTCTCACTGCTTCACAGCCTCTTGCATGGCAGACCAGCCTGAACACAGGATAGGCTGCAATTGACAGCTTTCCCACCCAGTACTTTAGTAGTACACCTGCATTATAACCCCTTTGTCAGACACTATTTTCTCTTCAAGATGGTGGAGTATTCGCCGACACCACCAATCAATAGTTAGTGGTGTTAGGGTTTAAACCAGAACACCTGGGCAAAAGCTGTAAAAAAATAAAAGGAGGAGAGACGACTGTGAGCAGAGGAAGGTAAAGACTAGAGATGCTCCAACTGATCGTGCACCAATCTGTATTAGCTCATATTCATTACAAAGGAGTTGATTAGTGGCTGTAAAGATCTTCTGAAAAACTCATCAGACACAGAGTTTGGGCAGCCGCTTACTGCTGGGTAGGAGTGCCTCCACAGCCGAAAGGTTAGAGTACATGCCAGATAGTTGCAACAAGTCGCTGGTTTGATTACAGCCAGTGACCTTTGTTGCAGCCTCATTTCCTGTCTGCCTCTTCTCTGTCCTTACCTAATAAAAAATGCCACAAAAATAATCTAAAAAAATAAGTAAAATGCTGTAAAGAGGTGGCTTTTGCAGGGTCATTTATGGAAGAGATTTCTGTGAAAATGTTTTAAAACATTCTAATGACAGTAAATGAGTAATTTCATGGGCCCTAAAAAAAAAAATACTCACTATAGTGTCTTTAAGAGACAAAAGTCATTTCTAGGTGGCACAATTACTGAAAGATATCTTCCAAGTCTCCAATGTATTAATTGGACCTAAACAACGGTTGTTGCATTTCTGTTGCAGAGTGGAACGCTCTCCTACCACCAACTTGTCTGCAGAGCAGCAAAGCAGTCTGTTTGCAGTTTTCACACAAAAACCAAGACAGGAACCAAGAAATACTTGGGTGGTGCAGCAACACTGTCAAGTCAACACAAAGACATTTTGAAAGTCAGTTAAGAAATCCCTTTATGTATGGAAATGTGAGCAGTGCAGCATTTAGAACAGCCTAACGATCCACCAGAAAGCAATCATTAGAGGTTTCCCTTCAGGGCTGTATAAAGATGACACAGGGTTGGGGATGTTTGATTTCCTTCACAGTCTCAGGCACCAACGGACTAGAATAGGACCTATACTGTAGGGAGATAACTCTTCAAAATTCAATGCGTTTCGAGTTTTAAAATTTAGTGGAGATCACCAGAGGGACATTTTAAAAACCTTCCTTGTCGACAGTCTATCAGCTGCTCTCTGCATGGTGTTGCTTCAGTGGGGAGGATGTCACATGTTGGCCCTTGTTCAGGCACATAGCCAATCTACTGTTGTGATAAGATAGTGTAAGACCACAACTTGTTTTTGAGCAAGTCAGCCTGTTTTAGGTCAGTCTGAATCATGTCTGCAAATAGGCAAAAAAAAAAAAAAAAAGAATTCAAATACAGTCATAGTGATTGAGCAGTGCAACACACTCCAGCAGAGGGACATATTGTAGTCTAAAGTCATTTACACATCTTATAAGCAATATTACTGTCGTTATAAAGCGTCGGCAGAGATGTGAAGTGAGGCATGAGCATGATGTGAGAAGAAGCATCTCTTCTTCAGAATAGTTATTTTTAAGACCAGCTGATTTTCCATTGTAAGCTGCATGTGTCAGTGACTAAGTGGGATAGAGATGCATGCACAAAAGAAAAGCCCACATTTTTTGGACAGAAGGAGAAACACACATTATTAAAGACTTGGACATCAACAGGTTTTTAAATAGACAGCTATTGCAACGCAGAAAGAAGTAAAAGGGTTCAAGTGGCTCCCGCCGTTCCACTTTTCCATGTTTTAACATGATAAATGATACATGTTAGGGCACTGATCCCTGTCAAACACAGCCAGACTATGCAGGGCTGCATGCAAACTGGAATATTAATATTCATTAGCCATGAAAAGAGCTTAGTAGGATTATTGTCTTTTCAAAATAAAAAAAGGCAAAAACCGGAATATTGTGCATGTAAACAAGGTCAGTGAAAAGAGAAACGGGTGATTTTTGTGCTGCTCTTTGATTTGTATTTCTCTCACTCACACGCTTTGTGCAAAAATCTATAGATAGCCTATCATTTGTGGACCCCCACTACACCAGTAGCAGACTACAGGCTAAGAGAAGAACCTGAGACATGATAGGGGATTATAAAGCCACTTTCATCTGCCGCTTAGCTTTAGTGGCTCACTAGCTGTGTCTCTGCCTGGAGACTTTCTACAGAGCTGGCCCAGTTTCTGCATGTTAGGTAGCTCCCCTTTGTGCCAGCCACTAATACTGCCACATTCTCTGTTTACAATTTCCTTTGGTGAAAATCTAACTGGATAAGAATGCATCACTACTAGATATACATTTGATTCCTGCCTTGCAAAGTTGTTGATACTTTACATAATGCTTGTATATCACATCGTATTGCATGTTGATGTGCACAGAAGGGTAGATGTTTGTGTGGTTATTTTGTACTGGTTTGGGACCGGATTGTGCTTGATTTAATAAACATCACCTCAAAAAACCATCATGCATAACAATGCCGTGCTTTGGCGTGGAACTTTACAAGTTATAGACTACAGATGAAGCACACATATGGTCTCTGTCCTGATGACTTCAGTTGGCTGTAGAGATCTAATCCAATATTTCATAAAGTCAAATGCAAGTGTGGATTACAGATACGGGTAAGAATCATCCCTCAAAAACGTTACCTCAGTACAGAGACAGGTTAAGATTCTATTTTTACTGTTTCATCTAAATGTGTCTCCTGTTGGTAGTGTCTATTTAAAGTATTTATGTATACAGACAAGACCCACATTTCACCAACGCATCAGATACCCATCACCTTGCCCTGCCATGTTTGCACCATGCACTGAATACTATACTACTAAATCATTAGCTGCTGCTGATGTGTAAACAAAAGGGCTTCTGCTCAGTCCTGTTAAAAGATAAGTGTTGCATTAACATGCAGGCAGTAAAGATATTAGCTTATCACCAAGCCTCTAACAACATCAACACACTTACCTTAGAATATGGTATAATGCCTAAGTTTAAACAGCAGTAGTAGTAAAATAAATTTCTTAAATTCAATAGCTTGCTAACGTGGCCTAGCCTTCCCTGGTGTGTGCCACTGGACTGACGGACTGAAAATCTTCTACGTTAATAATGAAATGTTCGTAAAGTAATTTAAAAAGCAGCTATATATATATTTAAACAAAAATGAGTGCTTTTAGCCAGCAAGCTAACGTTGATGCTAGCTAACCTCTGTCATGCCAAGACAACACGCAGCACGCAGACAGAGTTAAAAAGGTTCAACTGAATGACACATATTTAAGTTCGGACTTGTGACATACTGGTGGGACTAAACAGGCAGAAACGTCAGCCTAGTTTAGCGGGTAACTCCGAGCTAATGTCACCTAACTTAAGCTAGCTTACCCAGTTAGCCCCTCTTACCTTTTGTGGGAGACCAGAGCAGCAAAGCAACGCCAAGATGCACCACAGCCGGGTCCGACTGCTCACTGTCCAGTCCATATTCTCTGGTCTAGAACCGGGATAGACAGCTGGTCCGGACGGCCGCTGACTACATAGAAAACGTGATGTGGCTATGAACCCGACGTTACGATTGTTAAATAAATATATCTATATATATATGTGTGTGTGTCAGCCTTGCAGCGTTAAAGGCACTGAGCCAGCAGCTGTGGCTGCAACGTTAGATCCGCTTCTTCCTTCCTGAAGTGAGCACCGTGGGGGCTGGACTTTGGGATAGATATCCACAAGAGTGGAGGAGGGGAAGTGAAGAGTCAGCATGAGCCAATGAGAACAGGGCCACAGACACCGGATGTGATATAAAACACATCCGGGGGACATTTTCTGCGAAGTCCAACCCTCGGAAGCTCGCTTGCTGTAGGCGGACAAGTCAGACGCGAACGTATGTAATTATAAATGTGCATGTATATTCCTTAACATGTCTGGGGAAAAGCGTGTTGGCTGCAAATTCTCGAGTCATTATTATGACACGTGACTTGAGTTTGCGTGAAACTTACTCGCAAATGTGATCAAAAACATGCCCGTTGGAGCAGCGTGACTACAGGCCGCTCCGGCGCGGAAATGCGGAGGTAAGTTCGACTTAGAGTTCGTTGTTTTTTTTTTTTGTTTTTTTTACAGCGCCACATAACAAATGCAATGTCTTATTTTCCTCTCGCTGTCGTTGCTGTCCACAGGGCCGCTGAGAGTTTTTGGGATTGCAGACCCACACGTGGCCAGAAGGGTGGTGGTACTTTCAGATGGAGGCCTAAGGCCTCCGTGACTTTTAAGACCGTAGGTATTCTTTTAGAAAAATCTTTCTAATCATCTTGGTTATTAAATCTGACTTAACCAGTGAGAGAGAGACTCAATATTTAAGTTCACTTACGTTTTGTATTTGCAGGAATGCAGGATGGGGTTTTGGTGTGGATGGATCCCTGGAATAGTAAGTATCTTGAGTGAGCGTACAGAGACTTGTAGCTGTTATGAATGATGATCATGATGCGTTAGACTTCTGATTTAACATTGAAGACAACATGTATCTGACATAACCCACATTGTTTTTTTTAATGGAGGGGGTTTCCATAACTGAACTGACTCAAAGTTGTTTTCTTCTGCAGCAGTCATTCTGGAGGTTCAAGAAATGGACCTGCGGCGATAAATTACAGCGACACCATCACTTGGATTAACAGGATTTCCTGTTGCTGTATTTTGAACCAGCAGATTAAAAAATGTGTATTTCTAAACTGTAGGATGTAACAAATTTCCTGTATGAATAAAGACTTTGTCAACACAGTGTTTGTTTCACATCCTTTTACAAGCTTTGCTAAATAGATTTTTAGGCACTGTACTTGAAACCTGAATGGCCTTTTCCTTGGCCGTTCACACAGGTCAAGAGTAGTGCAAGATCATATGTCTTGTCATAACTGGAGTTTCTTGGCAATTTCCACCAAGTCCCTCTTTTAAAGCAAGTTATAGAATCTAAATGCAGTTTGGAGCAATAACCTTTACATATAAATAATTAAAAGCTGAGGTTGTTGGTCCCTGCTCACTGTATTATTGCAATTACATGTGCATATATTCAAGAGAATACACTTGATTTTTAACTACTTAGAGGCTAACTGATTCTAACTATTTAACATGAGAGGTGCAATGATGTGTTAATTGATTAGTTCACCAGAGGTTTTGGAACATTGGATGGGCAAAATGAGACATCTGATGACCTCACTTGGTGGACGTTTTTCAATATTGTCTCACCCTTTTATAGATGAAGTTAATAGATGGAAAAAAAATAATCAGATGAATAATGAAAATCATTGCAGCTTGCATCATTTTGGCTAAAGAAATCTGACAATCGCAGATGAATGCCTTCCAATTGGAATTCTCTATACCTTTTGATTTCCCCCCTTTTGTTACCACAAAGGTGCACACATTCTTCCCAAGCAGGTTTTATTGATCCACAACGATCAGAACCATAACATTCTGTGACATCACTGAACACAACAGCAATGTTTCATATTTTCATCACTGTGCAAATGAACAACACCGAAACCTGTGAAGACAAAGGGGCATGTCTTCACAGACAGTAATGGCACAAACACGTTTTCTCTATCCGCAACTGATGCGACAAATATGGTGGCTCACTATGGAGGAATGTCTTGATTATTTTAAAGGCACTTTCTGCCTCATACACTTTGCCAACACACACATTTGAACGTAAGTCACGTAAAATAAGTCGCCTGTAAAGCAGCTGGGTGTCTTGGCAGATTACAAAGCTGCTGCTTTAGTTTAGTGGTGTTATTCCTCTTAAACGTGTACAGTACAGAAAGAATAGCAAATCAACAAGAAACGATCATTCATTAGCTGGATGACAACATTAAATAACATGGCTAATATCCAGTATGTTATTTCTTCCCTTGTTCACAAAAGGGTTTCAGTCTACTGATGCTACCCAGTAAAAGCACTCCCTGCAGATTATAAGTTGTTCTTACAAATTTCCAGCGACAATTATCCAAACTTTGGCTGTACATCACCGGGGCCGCCTCAGGAGCAACGCAAGATAATTAACCGATTGATTATCTGTCACTGTTTGCCTTCAACAGAACTGAAAGATTTTTTCTTTGTCAATAAAAACAAAAAAATTATTACTTTTGCTCAACCCCCCGAATATAACATGAAAAGAAGTCTTGAAGCATGTTGCGTAGAAGCACGTTGTCAGTGAATGAGCTATTCCTTGCACAGCGAGGGAGCTGTGTTCCTATTTTATACATTCATCAGACCTATAGGCAATGTTCAGCTGCTGAGTTTGCAGATATGTTTGGATTCAACCCCTCTGAAGTCAGTTTTAGCTCTAATCCCTACCACACAGTTACAAGCACACAGGCTGTATGTCATGATATGAGTGTCCATGTTGGATTTAAACTGACCCAGTATCTTCGATGGACACAGTGCCATTCATCTGTTTGCATAAATGTGCCAGGCGGCTGACACAGGCAGCAGTGTGGATGGGCGGTACATGAGTCTTGATATCCCAGTGAAATGTGTATTAATGGACGCAGGAGCTTTCAGCAAAGTCATGTCCAAATTCATAGGATTATTCCCTCAAGCTTTTGCTCACTCAGACACACACTCATCGGTGGCCTCAAAGTTCTCCAAGAGTTATTGTAACAACAAATAACTTGATTAGAAAGGTCACAAAAGGTTCACACTGCACAACTATCGTGTTTGGTGTAGCTGTACATCACAGGTATTATGGTTCTTCTGGTTGAATCTGATGGCTATTCATTGATCCACCATCACCACGCACATTTGTTAGGTCTCGACGTGCCCCGTGTGTTGGGTTTCATCAGAATTAATCATATCACATTCCACGTCACACAAACTGTGTGATTGGATGACAATCTATGAGTCACAACTGTCTTCCGTTTTCCACAGATGATTACAAGCTCGCCAATGCTTCCAGTTGTGTGAGTAGCCACATACTGGTGCAACAATGGGACTGGAATGTGCACAAAAATATTGGAGAGTTAGCCCCGGCCCGTTGCTGCACCCACGGGTCTCTAATGTGGGGCGGAGACTTGTCATATTGGCATGGTGATAAAATGCCCATCATTATACACTTTGCACAGCAGTCTTCACATGTCCGAGACCTCCGACTCCTCGGGCTCTGGGTCCTTCAAGGCATCATTTGTGACAGTAACCAAGTTGGCATCTGAACGTGTGTCCATGGCAGAGTGCATTATGGGTAGCCATATATCATCCATGTTTGGCATCACAAATATTTTCTGTGGGAGGACAAGCACAGTAACAGTAAGAGGAGAACACTGAAATACGCCTATTCACACGATATTGTGAGTGTCTAGTGAAGCTATTTGGAGCAGAAACTACTGACTGATATGCTTTAGTAACTAAAGATTTACCAAATAAAGACAGTGACATGAGATTATATCTTAACAAAAATGGGAGTTGGAAAGATCTGAAATACATCATCCCCTTTGCATCCAATGCTGCACTGCTATGTCTGGAAACCAATGAGGCCTGAGTTCGGCATTTGGTGAAAGCCAGATGTCTACACTCACTCACTGTGTGCAGCGCAGCACTGTATTTTACTGGAGGCATGGTTGAGAGGGGTAGCACATAATAACAACCCCCAGAGGAGGGATAAAGTAGGTGTGTTGTAGACCTGACAGGGACACAGAAGTTTGCAGGTGTCCTTCAGGACAGTCATCTAGCAGCAGACGTATCATTACTGTGGATGTATATGATGGGTGGGAAAGCCACATTCACACTGCTTTGAAGTGCATGTAGGCAGGCAGCCATAACCGATTCCTCTTTTAAAACCTAAATTCTCACCCTAAAACCTGAGGGGGGGCACTCTCTTTGTCCTCGAGTAAACTTTAGGATATGACCTCACCTACTAACTATATTGACAACGTAAACAAATTGTATGTATGACTAAACATATGCATGCAGTTTCCTGTTTTGCCCAGTGTATACCTGGAACTCCTGGTCCAGTTTCTTCTCAATCCAGTCCGTCACATGAACTAAAGTCACCTCCCTCTCACCCAGTTTAGGACGGGCTTTCAGCTCGATGTGAGGCGGACTCCGGAAACCATACCTGTCAGCCAAAGCAAACATTGATAAAAAGCATTGCATAGCAATCTGAATTGCTGCCTGAGTTCTGAGATGGGCATCTTTTGTTGATTGCAGAAAATTCAATGCATCTTTCTATTTTACAACACAAGGCACTTTGTTGAGGAAATGTGCTACACAAATCAAGACCCAGTGATTCTGTAGATCAATGGTTCACAACGTTTTTTGGCTTGTGACCCCTTAAAATGAGGTCTCACTCCTCATCATAGACCATGGCCTCAGTGTGGACATGAGTTTTGAGCAGTTCAGCCAAAGAGACATTTGATAAAGTGTCCAGTATTCACAAGAAAAAAATAAAGGAAAAATCAGAAAAATATACATAAGTTTGTGTAACAGAAACATGTTTTCTTTCTTATTCTTTTAATCATCTGGTGACCCCCTCAGATTTTTCTTGGTACACCATCAGGGGTGCCGACTCAGTTTGGCAACCACTGCTGTAGATGCTGATGGTCATTATTATTATTAGATATTATTGATAATTAAGCTTATAAAGAACACAGTGTGTACTTAAGGATTTAATATTCCACACCTTTAATGAAAATACACACCTTTGTGCTCTAATTTTTGTTCACTGGTGATCAAACATTTTTATTCTATGTATGTCTGTATTTGTCCAGTAGAGGGTGCTGAGTTATTTTCTCAAGCCAGGATTCCTACACATTCACTGACTACATCCCACAGTCTTCACTGCACTCCTCCCTGGAAGTGAACGTACCATATCCTGTCCGTGGGGGGAGGTGGGATGTTGATAGCCAGCGTCCCGCGGCACTCTTGCACTTCCACGGTGAGTAGCAGGGGCGTGTTGGACACCTCCTCCATCTTCTTCTTAATGAACTCCGTCTCTGTGGCTTTCTGGAAGTACTTCGACTTGGCTATCTTGTCCACAAAGCGCATGATCTTGCTGGGCCTGTGGCCTCCCACATAGCTACGTGTGCAGATGGAAACGAAGGAGGAGGGGAAGCAAGGTGTGAGTCAGGTTCATCATTTATTCATAACAGCATCTCTTGCTACTCAGCACCCACGATGGCGGGGAGGGACTAGGTGCTACATTAAATCAGCAGCAAGCTTTCAAATGTGTGGGATTGAGTAGGTGGGTGGGTGGACTGAAAGGGTAGAACATCTGTTTCACATCAGTGTGAATCTGTTACTGCCCATTTTCAACTCAGATATGTGATGATGTTGTTGTAAAGAGACATCTGCTCACCCCTCGCCCCCAGGAACAATGGCTTTGTCACTGAGGAGTTCTGGGGGATCCTCCTCATCTGATGAGCCAGCACTAGATGATTCCTCATCGCTGTCTGCCAGACAGTATGTCCGTGGCCTGGGCCTGTCTCACACATAAACACACACTCATTGTTGCTAAGTCAGGCTTTAATGCCTTTGTGCAAAACCATTAACAATTAAAACTAATTCTCATTAAATGCATCCCATATTGATATAATCCACAAGAAATGAAACTCCAACGATTCAATGAAGAGAAACTATAATCCAGAACAAAATGTATTGTTGCGACAGTGGCCTCTTTTCCCAAACTCACCAGTCATTGGACAAATCCACAGTGGTAAGCGTCCAGAGAGAGGATTAGTATATTAAGAGAAGGGAGGAAGAGCCAACAGAAAAGGGGTAGGATTTGTGAAAAAACAGACTTGACAACTAACATGTTTCTAAATGCAAAAATGCCCAATTAACATCCACCTCAGAGCTATTTGTTTAGCAAAAAGCTAATCCTTCAAACATCCTATTTTGGCCTATTCACTGACAATGTATAAGACAAACACGGAGGAGTACGGACAAGCTGTGAAGGATCACTCAAAAATCTGTAAGACATTTTAAAAGTCAAACTCAGCTTCACAAGTTTAAAAGAGTAAATTACTAAATGCAATTGAAAGCCTCACCACTCTTTTCCGTGCTCCCCGAGTCCCTCGCCCTCCTTCCCCAGACGGGCCAGGTTCATTTTAGTCTCTAGTGTCATGAGGAAGGAGCCCGTGTAGAAGATCTCCAGGTCAAACCACAAACCTGGACGGATAGTGAGGGGAAGACACCGACTTATTATGTTTATTAAAAATCATGCTATTTTACATCCCCAACAACACCACAGCAGCATCAAAACTCTGCTGTGAATGCTATTTCTGTGAATAGACAAGAACCTCCTGCCTGGTGTCTAATTGCTGTGAGGTCCCCTGCAGAGCTGCCAGGATGAAGACTTATCTTTTAGCAAACACCGAAAAGGTCAGCTCTAAATCTAATCAAACTTTATTTGTATAGCACCTTTCACACAGGTAAGTGCAGTTCAAAGTGCTTCACAGATGATAATAAGACAGAACATGTGTAGACCATAAGAACAACAGAAACACACAAACAATCTAAGAAACAAACAAAAGACATCTTTTAAGAATATGAAAACAATGCACAAGACTAAAAACCAGGTAAAATAGATGAAAAGGACAAAAATAAATAATAATAAAATATAAATTAAAAATAAATCAATAAATTAATCATAATAAAATAACAGAAAATGGAACAACTAGCAGACTCATGCTAGAGGACCTGAGGGGCTGTACTGGTTCATACAACAAGACCATGAAGTGCTTTAAAAACAATTAAAGAAATTTTAAATTAATACGGAAACTGCCAGGCAGCCAGTGTAAGGACTGTAACACAGGTGTAATGTGTCCTCTCCTTCTGGTGCAGACATCTGAATAAGCTGCAGCCCTAGGGCAGCATGGCATCCTTATTGGCTGACTTTGTCAGGCTACTTCCTGTTTACACATGTCACTTCTCAGGAGGCGACGAGAGAACAATTCGGTTTTCGATCCCCCCGCTATTTGCTCAATGAATCCAAAGCTCTGCAACTTCTAAGTGTTGTTTATTAATCTGCCTCACTCCTTCCTCTACTTCCATTTTCCACTCTCCATAAATGCTCATTGATTTGTACGTGTCGGTGTCAAAGAGAAGCTAAATGACAGCATTAAGTCAGAACACGTTAGACAGTGTCTCGTTGTCTCTGTTTAGAACAGGACACACGGGAGGGAGAGAGAGTCTGGAGTGCCTGATTCATTTTAAAGCAGTCAACATATCTGCAAATATACATAAGAATGTGTGTTTCGACATAAAACTGGGAAATATAACACAATAACAGCAATATTATATGAGACAAGATATTGCCTTGAATCTAGGTTATTGTAATGTATAGCTTATATGTTGTTTTTCTTGAAGTATAGTGAAATTAATTTATAGGACTTGACTGTTTTAGCTGAACACCTCCACGTGTCACGTCCCGGTGTGGATGAAGCAAAGGAGGAACCCAAGCACAGGCTGCCAACGCATAACATGATGTTTAATGACTTAAATGGTATCCAAACAACATGAAGTCCTTCAGGCACTAGAACCTAACCACGGAGTTGACTGAGACAAGATGCATTTACAGGACATACTATACACTGAACTAGAACCGGAACAAAACATACTTCTTAACGACACAAACCTTGACTGTGATGCTGAACGTACACCTGACAATTGACTATGACGCCACAAGGACACAGAGACAGAAACCCACTAAATACACAAGACGATAACGAGGGGATAGAACACAGGTGCACACAGGGGAACAGGTGGCAACACTGAACAATCAGGGAGACAGGAAACATGACCAAATAAGGAAGGAACATACCAGGGAGGGCAATAGCTGACAATTCAATTCAATTCAATTTTATTTATATAGCGCTATATCATAACAAAGTTATCTCATAGCACTTGGTAATACAGAGCTAGTCCAATGCCAACTCTATATGTACAGACCCAACAATTCCACCATGAGCAAGCACTATGCGACAGTGGCAAGGAAAAACTGCCTTTTAACAGGCAGAAACCTCAGGCAGAACCAGGCTCTTGGTGGGTGGTCATCTGCCTCGACCGAATAATGCATACCTCACATGGAAATGGACACATTTGCCAGAACTAACTGGGAACCTAATCCAACATTCTCTACCCTCTGGTTATAGTGCTTTCCATGGAATTAAAGTAACCTGGGTCTCTTCAGAGTGCCTTGGTCATCTGTGAGGAGCTGGAGTCAGGGTGCCCCCTCTGCCGCTTTCAATTTATTTATATAGCGCTATATCATAACAGAGTTACCTCATAGCACTTGTTAATATAGAGCAAGTCTAAACCAACTCTATATGTATAGACCCAACAATTCCACCATGAGCCAGCGGTAGGCGACAGTGGCAAGGAAAAACTGCCTTTCAAATCCCTTATTTTTTGTTTGATCATGTGTGAATGATGGACAGATCACAGGGCAGGACAAAAAAGCTATTCAGTAGTTGGTGGGTTAAGGAAACTTTAACATCTAAAGTCTTTAAATTGTCACA
This sequence comes from Gadopsis marmoratus, assembly GCA_036023855.1. NCBI lineage: Eukaryota > Metazoa > Chordata > Actinopteri > Centrarchiformes > Percichthyidae > Gadopsis > Gadopsis marmoratus. The sequence goes on from JAVQJF010021428.1 coordinate 29,338, forward strand.
TAAGTCAGTGGCTTTTAGACAAATTGAACAAAATTGACCCTTTCAGGAGCCCTGGTGAAGTAGCATGTCAGCTCTGGGTACAAAGGGGGCCCCTGCTAGAGAGAGCCTGAATGGCTGCATTATCCTCTCAGTGGCTGCCCCGTCCAAAGGCCCATCTACCGCCACCTGCTATTAGCTTTCTTACAGTTCTTATGGGCGGCTGCTGATGGATACCATTGCTTTAACAAAAAACTAAACAGGCGTGGTAATGCTGATTGAAGACAAAAACCCGTCACCGTCCCCAGCCTCTGCACCACTTGCTCCTGATTGACAACCGTTACAGCAATTTGCTTTGTGAGCAGGAAAGAGAGAAATGCCCAAGGCATGCACAAATCAAATTTTCTTTTCAAATCTGCCTTTTGCTACCACCACAATGCTGATTCCCAAGCAGTCACCTCACACAAAGGATGAGGGATTGTGAGTACGACTAGTAAGCATGTATAGAGTAGGAGTATATACAAAATAATAAAAAAGCAGTAATACATTTAATATAGTATATAGTGTCCACACATTTAAAAAGGTCCAGTACAAGAAAATCTTGTACAGATAAACAGCAACAATAAGCCGATATGATCAAAACATTTCTCTATAAACATTGAAGCTCCTTATGTGCAGATAAAAAAAGACATGTTTGAAAGTAAAACTTTATTTTTGATGTATTTGTTGAAAGGCTTTAAAACAGATCTTAGTCTTATATATAAGGGATTTACAGAGACCACCAATGAGTCAAGCTGCTGCTTCGTTAATTATGGAAACTAAAATACTTTTCATTACGAGGGTCATAGAACACAAGAATGTAGTGAAATGAGTGGTGTGTGCCGTACTGATACTCAAGATGTACCACGGTACTGCATAACGAGAGCAGCATTTATAATGTAATCCATTTTTGATTTTTAAAACATGTAACTGCTACCTTGGTCTTACAGAATTGACATAACGCTATCAGTGTTGTGATTCATTGTATTTATGACTTTTGAATTTTTAAAAAGTACTATTCTTTTTAACTGCAAGGTTTATGGGAACCAAGTGTTTTGGGTTAATGTGCTTTGAATATAACCTTTGTGCCAGCATTATCTTCATCAACATTAGAACAAATGATAGATTCTGTCTCCAGCACGTAGGAGGAGCTATTGCCAGCAACAGTTGAATGGAGTATGACTTCGGCTATGAGTATTGATGTAAAACAATGATGAGACTCCTGCATAATAGCTGTGTGATTTATTGAAAATAAGCCACACCTTGTGGCCAATCACAAAAAAATATTCTGCATGTCCATGGTATAACTGCAAATAATTTCTCCACGATAAAATATTATGAGCCATTAAGCTTTAAGTCTAAACCGGCCTTCAAGCCTGTGGCTGAGTTTACCCATGAGGTCTATGATATCGCAAATTATTCTCTTCCTAACTCAAGGTGATTTCTTGGTCTTAACAAGGGCCCCTTCATGGCTTTTTAATGTGATTACGCTGCTGTATGTAGCATGGCGGACCTTTCTTCCTCCCCCAGTCCTCCCATCAGACACCAGCTAATTGAATCCCCAGCTAAATTAAAAAAAATTAGTCATGTGCGTAATGGAAATGATTTATCATGTCCACTTAACCAAAACGAATTTTGAAAACATTAAGCATCTCCTGTTGACTCAAGCTTGTTTTAGGCACTTACTAGTGCTCTCCTCTGAAAAGATACACATATTGAAAATTATGACGGTGGGTGGATGCCATAATGAAAACTGCATGGGTGGAAAAAAGTTGGAATTTCAGAATTAGTGATGAGAGAAATGTATGGTCAATTCAGTGAAATAAACAGACAAACAAACATAAGTAATCCAATTACTTGAAGAAAGCCTGCAAAATGCAGGAAAAAAGCCCATCATAATACATTTTAGGCTTTTAGCATTTTTTTCCTCCTGCTATTCAGTGCTTAATTGATTTAATAAATACATATTTGTTGCCAGAAGATATCCTATATTACAATGCTCAAAAAAGATTAAAGGAACACTTTTTAAGCAGAGTATAGCATCAAGTCAGTTAAATTTCTGGGTTATTGATCTGGTCAGTTAAGTAGCAAAGAGGGTTGTTAATCAGTTTCAGCTGCTTTGGTGTGAATGGAATTAACAACAGGTGCACTAGAGGGGCAACAATGAGACAAACCCCAAAACAGGAATGGTTTTAACATGTGGAGGCCACTGACATTTTTTTCCCTTCTCATCTTTTCTGACTGTTTTCACTAGTTTTGCATTTGGCTAGGGTCAGTGTCACTGCTGGTAGCATGAGGCGATACCTGGACCCTACAGAGGTTGCACAGGCAGTCAAACTCCTCCAGGATGGCACATCAATACGTGCCATTGCCAGAAGGTTTGCTGTGTCTCCCAACACAGTCTCAAGAGCACGGAGGAGATTCCAGGAGACAGGCAGTTACTCTAGGAGAGCTGG
>JAVQJF010021433.1:0-23909 GCA_036023855.1 Gadopsis marmoratus
AAAAGGACAGTTTCCCCAAACTGTTTCTACAAAGTTGGAAATATAGAATTTTCCAAAATGACTTGGTAAGATGAAACTTTAAGATTTCCCTTCACTGGAACTAAGGGGCCAAGGCCAACCCCAGAAACACTACCCCATAGCATCATCCCTCCTCCACCCAACTGTACAGTTGGCATCATGCAGTCAGGCAGGTAACGTTCTCCAACCCAGACTCGTCCATCAGACTGTCAGATAGAACAGTGTGATTCATCACTCCACAGAACATGTTTCCACTGCTCCAGAGTCCAGTGGCAGCCTGCTTTACATCATCCCTCCATCCGACGCTTGGGATTGTTCTTGGTGATGTAAGACCTGCATGCAGCTGCTCGGCCGTGGAAACCCATGTCATGAAGCTCCCGGCACACAGGTTTGGTGCCGACATTAATGCCAGAACTGGTTTGGAACCCTGCAGTTATTGAGTCAGCAGAACTTTGGCGACTTCAGTGATTAAGAGGAGTGGCCCAATACTTTTGTCCATATAATGTAAATATATTATTTTATTCATATTGTAATTAGATGTGTTTTACAGTAGTTACAGCTTATTGTCCCTGTATGTACATTTAGAGCAAAGTTAACCAGAGTCAAATTCCCTTTATGTGTACCACATACTTGTCTATGGCCCAGCAAGGAGGGAGAAGCGCCGCCATCACAGCATCTGTAAATGTAACAAAGTGCAAGCAGTGGTGAAGGGCAGTGAAGGAGACTGCTGGAGACAACGTTCACACCTCATGGTGCTCCAGATGGAGGCTGGGGCCTCGGCTGACAGCCCAGCAGCACAGGGGCCTGCTGAACGCCGAGCAGCTCATTGTGCCGGAGATGTAGCCCAGCAGCGCCCCCAACAGTCAGCAGCCCCCCCAACAGTCAGCAGCCCCCCAACAGCCAGCAGCCCTAGAACACAGCTTCAGAAGAGCAGGACGGCAACACAAGTCTGTGCTAAAGCCAAAGTGACGTGTTTTCTTGGTATGTTGTTCACACACAGTTCCACAAACTCAACACACATGTGATGTAGTCTGATGGTGTCTGAGATGGTCACAGAGGAAACGCCGTTTCCTGTTGGTGCACTATGACACGCAGAGACATCCTGGCTTTTTTGTTCTTCATTATACGTTTCCCATTTCCTCGCTATAAGCACAGGCGAAATCTGGAGCATTTGCTTTTATTCTAACATTCTCAACAGATTTCCTGTTCACCTTGCTGCTGAAGTTATAATGCAAATTGCACCCAAACACCACGAGCTAATGTTTGGGCTTCATTCATGAAAAATGCACAGATTTATTCTAATATAACTTCTTTTCAAATGACAATGGCCGTGCTCAAAGCAAGTTGAGCGAATCCTTATTATGGTATGTGGGGAGTCCAGGCCATGAAACAATAAATGACATCTTTGACGTAGTGAAAATACATCAGATGTTCAGTCTGGTGCTCGTCCAAGCTGTTACACAGAGTATAAGGCTAACAGCTTAGCAGCCTATTATTTACGACAGACGTTATCAGATTATCATGTTTCTTTTACAGAGGAAGTAGCGTAGTTTGTACCACAGCTACTGATTCAGTGACGTCATCTGTTGGAACGTGTACTGAGTACAGCCGGACAGCGTTTCTTAGCTTCTATACTTTCAGGTCAAAACATTTCTTTCCACTCTTGGTTTCCTTTTGCAGCTGCCTTTATGTCACTGCTCATTTTATTTCCTATTTCAGTCAGAAGTGTTTATAGCTTCTCCTTCCTCCCCCTTTTCTGTGCTTTTCTAATTGCAGAAAGCTGATTTAACTAAAGTTCAAAAGCCGATAGCAAGACGCAGTTTTATAAAGTGCCCAGATCACAGGACCTTTAAGAAGACCAGTTTTGAGTTAGTCTGCTTCTCATGACGGTAACTTCGGCTGGTTAATTGGCCTCGAATGGTCCAAAGTCATGTGACTAGCAGAGATCAGCGGAGTGCAGCCGGTGCTACACCAGGTTATTGACACTGTCTTTCTGGACAGACACACATCACCTAACACTCTCTCTCTCTCACTCACAGACTCACCTCGCTCTCCCTCTCCGACCCCTCTGTCTGTCTCCGTCACCATCACGTAAAGTTCTCTGGCTCTGTCTCTCCCACCTACCGTTAAGCTCTCTCCATGTCGCTTAAACGCATGTGAATATTGATGTGATGTAAATAGTCAAAAATGCCTCATTAGGCCTTTAGACTTGTTAGTGAGTTTATTCTGTGTTCAGGAGCACACACACCCCCTGACGGAGGAGGGTGTGGTGGTGATAATGGTGTTAATGAGTTGCAGTTGTGACTCCTGCCTGCTGTGTGTTGGAGACACCTGCTCCAGCTCTGTCCTTCACCCACACTCACAGGAGGGCTGGTTATAGACACGTATATATATATATATATATATATATGTGCCTGAGATCTGGGCGATGGTGATTCTTCAAACCTACCACATGTGTGAAGGAGTGTTTCCCCTGAGTGGACTCTTATTATCTGACTGCACGGAGCCAATTAAACTGACTGGTCACACAGCTATTAAAGACTTTTAAGAAGACAGAACAGCTTGGTGGTAAAGTCTTCATGCATTTCCCAACATACATTTAAATGCAATTAAAAAGATGGAAATCGTTGGAGTTGTTTGACGAAAAGGAACAATCTTCACTCACGTTGCGCCGCGAGCTTTTCCCAACACGAATGCAGACAAGTCCAGACAATGAGTCCAGTCGTGTAAAGGAATATTTATTGTGCCCATTGCATGATTATTTAACACTTCTTTTACCAGCAGCTCAGCACCAGACTTTCACAAAGTCTTGATCCTCCCTCCGGATCAAAGCAACAGACCCAAACACAAACAATACGACTGCCACAGTTTAAAACTCATAATTAGAAAACAATCTATTAATTAATCAGGAAAACAGGTTGGATATGATAACTCGCAGTAAGGCATTCACTATAATGCTGTGGATAAAGATAATACAGCTGCTGATAATAGACTGACCTCAGCACACTCATCTGGCACACTCATTGGTCGACATGTGTAACCTGTAGAAAACTGCCCCCCTGTCTTGTTGGAAACCTCTCAGTCCGATCGACTGTCCCACCCAGACTACCAGATAACAGCTGAATCACTCACAAATGCATTGGTTGCTTGTTGTTTGAAGACGCTTGAGCATGTGGATGTTGCGTTCATGTGTTCAGGAAGGAAGGAAGGAAGGAAGGAAGGAAGGAAGGAAGGAAGGAAGGAAGAAAAGCGAGCGCATGTCAGTTTAAGAGAAAAAGGGTACATGACAAAATTAAATGTATGGAATAGCAGCATAGCTCTGGGACTGGGAAAGGTGCCTACATCTTAGCTCACAAACTAACCAGATGAGAAGCTGGATGAAGCAGGTGAAGCAGATAACAGGGCCAAACTTTATCGAGTGCAGAGCGACAGTACAGCGCGGTCAGAGACCCTTTTGAGTCACACATGGATTCCCAGGAAAGATGTAACTTACAAGAGGGCAAGATTTAACCAAAGAGTGCAGCAAGATAATGCCACAGCAAAAAGCTGCAGCTACAGAGCACTTCATGGGCTAATTAGAGACGGCCTCGTACTGGGACTTAGACTCCAGTCTATCTGAGAGAACGGAGTTGGACAAGGATTTAACAGCACAGAGAGGAAAACGTCCAGCAGACACCTGGAGCTCTCACAGGAGCTCAGGTCTTGAATGCTAACAGAGGATTCTGGCAGAGTCTATAGTCCCCTGAGTCACAACCAAAACTCTCTTTGGATACTACTACTTCAACAGGCAGCGCCATCCTGTGACCATGTTAAAGGGAGCATCTAGATGGTCCCAAATGGGCTGCAGGGAGACGAATGTCCTGAAGACGATGTTCTCATTTGGGGCAAAAGGCCAACAGCAGCACGCCACCAAACACCGGAGCTGTGTGAGCTGGGCAGGCGGGAAGTCAAGCTCCTTGGTCTCATTCTGTCGGCAAGTTACGTGGTGAAGTTCACAGCTTCCTCGGGACAGTTAATCTGCACTGCAGGTCTGATGTAGTGTTACAAAGGTGCACAGGAAGGCTTAGCACGGTTCCACTGCTAACATACTTCATGATCAATGCTAAGTGTCTTAGAACTGATACTGTTATTTGGAGATGATGTCTGGAGCTACACTTGAACATGTTTCAGGTCTGCACCCTGAGCAGAACACCGTGGTCAGGTTGTGTTTGAAGACGTGTTGGAGGCTAAATGACTTGTGATAAAGACAGATTTACACATTCTACAGTGTGTGAAGTGGAAAAAGCGGAGCTCAGTATTGACAGTGGACTTGTGACTTGTTCTATTTTAGTGTCTCTCTATGATGCATGACTTCTCCACCTGAGCTGAATACTTGCAGCAGACACCACTAGCCTGGATTCCAGCTCCGGTGTCCCAGAAAGCAGGCTGCTGCCTCTGGTTTGTCAGCTGGAGAAATAACGGCAACATGAAGGAAGACGTTATCAGTGCTTCTTCTTTCCGCTTGGTGTCACTTACTGAGGCACTGAACAATCTGAAAGTTATTCACATTTTTATTATGCAAGGTGTTTTTTAAAGCTGACAGCCGGGGAGGAACCCAAAAGGAGAGTCAGCGCAGAGTTTGGGTGAATTTATTGAACACAAAAGGCAGGTGGGCAGGTCTGAGTGGGTCTACAGCCGAGGAACAGGCGGAGGTGAACCAGGTAACGGCAGGACTCAGGTGAGGGATGATCTGGACAGAGAGAAACAGGATCAGAACTATATTCAGGGTTTGTCGCGATGCCAAGATGTAGCTACCACAGAGGTGGTGAGACGATCCCAGCCTTAGTACTGCTGAAGGTGATGATGAATGGGATGCAGCTGCGCTCCACAATCAGCTTGAGCAGGACCAGGAGAGTCTCATCAGGACCCGGCCACACCCACCGCTCTAAGACACAGAGAGGGCAGGCGACAGGAAGCACAGCAGCAAAAAGGTTCTATCTCTAACAACTATGGGGAATGCAAATTCTGTGAAGCTCAAAATTGCTCAGAACCCTGATAGAACCTTAGAATTCCAAAGTGGCAACATGTACAAGTCCTGTAATGTTGTATGGGCATAACTAAAGGAAGGTGGACGGTGTCCTGAGGGGGCCACTGGTGTCCAATCATCACATCCTGAGGTGGGATTGAGAAAACAGCATATCACGATCATACGACTGGTTCAACCTGTCACAACCCTCCTCCAGGCCTGGGCTGACTGTGGATTTGATGCTGTTCAGGTTCGTGCATCAGTGATTTCATTTAGGGAAACTCCAGGAATTTACTAATTCACTTCCATAAAATCAGGATTGAGATATCCTGACATTTAGTCCATATCTGTCAAACTCCACAAACACTGGATCCTACATTCCCCATAAATGTATGAGGGGTGAATTAAAGACATTTAGGCTACAAAATAAATGCATTAACTGTCATCACATACAACATCACACCACGAGTCCTGATGTCCAAAACAACTATACATTTTATTTCTGTAGGCGCATCATACAACTAACGATCAGTTATAAATACACAGTGTGCTTCCTCAGTGTAGCCTCACTAGAGTGAACCAGGAAAGACGTCTCAGCGTCTCCGTCCCACTGTAACCGGTCCACTCAGCCAGTCCACCTTTTTACAGGTAAAGGTTCCTAAGTGAACTCAGAATCACCTGGAGGATCCACTATTAGCATGTTAGCATTTAGCATGTTAGCCAGGCCCAGCATAATAATAATAATAATAATAATAAACTTTATTTATATAGCACATTTCATACAGGAAATGCAGTTCAAAGTGCTTTACAACAAAGATATTAAATGCACAAAGTGCTTAACACAATAAAATGCCATAAAACAGAACAGGCTTAAAGGCTCTTACTTATTTAATGATGAAAACCACAAACATGTACTTTCATTGCATTTCCAAATGTTGCTTAGCCGCCGATGTTTGGCTGCTCAGTGAGAATCTAAACATTTTTCCAGCTTCTCCTCCTCGTGTGTTTGCAGAGATTGACTCTGATGGCCTTTTGGATTGGGGGACCCTGGGAAACGGAGTCAGCTGACAGGACAGGGAGGTCTGTGGCATGCCGTCTCCGTGGGCTACGGGTTGGCCAGACGCCCACTGCACATCCAGTGAGTGACCGCAGCCTCCACAGCATAAACAAGTCACTTCTGTAGAATGGCCGAAATGGACTCCGAGAGACCATAGGCCAGCCCGAGTGCTACAGTGTTTCCAACTTAAAAAAAGAGCACACTTTACAGCATAATGCGTGTGCTTGCGTCTATAAACAGCTGAAATTGAGGTTTTCAAACACCTACATCTTGTATAAGGGGAATTTCTCTTCCTCATGTCTGAGCTTAAACTTCCTGCTTTGCTTCACTAACAAGAACGTTTGTGAAACCTCTCCCACACTTGCGATATCCTCTCATATTGCGTTTGATATAGTGAAATGATATGTTGAGAGATCAGTAAGGTGTATTTGCAATGCCTGAATAGGTTAAGACAGAACAATGAAACTAAAAAAGGAAGGCTGACCCTTAAACTTCACCCTTAAACTGTCAATTTGTTCAAAACCTGTCTGGCTGTCTGACCACTTGTGTTGGACTGTTGCTGTTATTTCTGATGTAAAACAGCGACACAATGGCTGAGATTTGAGTGGACTCAGATACAGGCAAAAAGGTCAAATCAGATCAGAGACAAATGCGTCCTGCAATATTAGTCAGCGCTCGTCCTCATCTTTTTACCTCGTCTGACCCTGGCTGTCGTCGATTGGAGATTTCTTTCAATTTTCTCTGAAATCTGTTTTAAGTCGCCCTCCAAAAATAGCCAACACAATATATAAATGTCATTGCATGCATGTCTATCTGTACATCTGGACTACAAATGATAGTTTTTCTTTTGTAGTCCAGATTTTAATCTTTAACAGCCTCCGAGCACAGCTGCTGACCTCCTGTCTGTGCTGAGGACGACGCGGTCTTACTAAAATAAAAGGTTTGAATCTTAACAAGCACAGAAAACAGCCTGTTCGTGCATCTTAAAGCAGTACAACATTGATGTTGAACAAAATGTTCACTGGATCACATAGAAGGATAAACCATTATTAAGACTTGCGGTGATCTGGGGTCCATCCCCATCCAAAACTAAGTGAAACAAGTCCTACCATGGGTCAGCTAAGGAATCAACTAGACAGAAATAGAACTGCTTTCATAAAGTTCCGTTCAAAGTAACTTCAAAAAAGAGAAGGAATTAGACTTTGTACTGGTTACTCTGGACATCACGGACAGAATTTCCCCCAAGTCCTCTAGATAGCAAAGACAAAACCGCAGCTCTTTTTTTTTTAATCTGTAACTGGTCTATAGCTGACTGTACTTCTACTTGATGTTTTCATGCTTCCGCTCATCTTCACACCATCTCTTTTCGTCTGTGCTACTTTCAAAACATCTACTCAAATTCCAGCAAATCAATTTGTGCTCCAGGAAATATCCAGTTTTTCACTGATACATGCAATATTTGTTTATGTCTTTGATCAATGGTCAAACGCAATCTTGCAGTGTATCAATATGTCTTTCATATATATGGTTTCCTTCCTAGTGCAGTGAATGAGTTATGTTATATAAAAGGCTATCAGTGGGGACACTAGGTAAAACAGATATGTCTTAGTTAATTGGAAACAATTAAATTAACAAAAGAAATGCTGACTTTGCACCGACAGCCAAGACGTTGCGCTGTTGTTTAACATGGCTAAGTAATGAAGGGACATTAAATTGGACTTAACTGGCTTAGCTAACCGCAAAACTATCTTCTTCTGTCTTGAACAAGCATTTCGTTAACTCATAAAAGTTGTTCACATCACTGCTATCGCCATTACTCGTGATAGTGATTATTCCAATGGGAATTCATCTGGGGTTTTTTACCCGATTTGAACAGCTGCCCCAGTATCCTCTATAGGGGAGACAGCAGATTCATTAACATAAGAAATAACACAAACAACTCAATGTCTACTGCATTACATATACTCATCTAGTAAATTCAATTAAAGGTTGAATTGAACAATTCATCATTAGAGAAGACACTTACATGATTCCATTTTGATAGAAACCGATAATTGGTAGATGTAGTAGACCGGCGTAACATGAAATGACACAAAGCACTGATGATATCTAGCTGCACCTTGTGACTGACAATGACAGAACTATAACTCCACCCAAAAGGGAAGTGGTGGAAGAAGGAGAATTGGAACCAGCAGTCAAACACAACAGTAAAATGTTTGGACGATAACCGTCGCAGATTCATGACAGGGAACAAAACTGACAGAAGCAGAGCAGATTCTTTTCTTATCATTTGGCCCTTACATGCACCAAACGTCCAGGAGAAAACACACAAATTATAGTGACCTTGAGTTTTGAGTTTTCCACAAGTGGAAGAAGGTGCCACGTGTGAGTGGCTTGTTCCAGCCTGGCCTTTCTCTGGTGAGCGTGGCTGATAACTGGCTGATGGCAGTGCCTGAATAAAGGATCAAACACAGATTTGATTGGCGTTTGATCGCTATTGGCAGGCACTCATCTGACTCCCTGCAACATGCTGGGTTCAGCTGTGGGGCAGGGGCTGCGTGGACACGGCTGGATTAATCCAAGCTGTGTTTTGGTGTTATTGCCGTAGAAACCTGAATAATAAAAAACAAAAAAAGCGGGTGTCAACTTGATGATTTCCGAAGAGGGGCTGCCGGTGTCTGTGGACAAAGTGACACAAGCGACAAGTGAAACGTGTGAGAAGATATTGAAGCTAGGAGCAAGACTCCTCACGGCATTAAGTCAACGGCCCCCTGAGTTTTAACATGATGGTTTCGATACGTCCGTCAGTGCGTATTCAAAGGAACCTCACCTATAACGAGAGTGAGAAAATGTTGTTATCGCAGGTTTATGTTTAGGTCTTGCAGCATGTAACGTTAAACATAGAGTAAGACTCGCGCCTGTGAAAAGCATCAAAGCGTTGAGACACCTCACAAGGAGTTTTTTATTTCACTTTAACAGCTCCTAGTCACAATGCCAAGGAGCATCGTCTATGTTTACCAGTCAATAAGAAAAACTAAATAAATCACATACATCACATTGAACTGTATGTAGCTAATGCTGTCACATTCCCTTCAACATCATGCCGCTGACTCCATTAGAACCAACTTCTCTCACCAAGATCCCTGAATACAATAAGAAAGTCTAGAATAGGGAGGATGATGTCTCTCTAATGCACAGGCCTGTGCATTCTTAATTCTCTACTGCTCTACTTATGTTAAGCTGCATGGTCATTTGCATGTACAAGTTCCTGTTTTAATGTGTTGTTGTCTTTGAAAACCACTGAGATGTGTTTTTCTCAGAAGATCCACCTAGGTTTCTCACCCCCGCTTATAGCATGCAGCAACACAACAGAGTCCGCAGAGTGACTCACAGCCTGAGTGACATACAGCGTGGTTTAACTCAAAGAGCCCTTCCAGACATGTTTTAACATGTATATAAATGGCTCCACATTGAATAATAATGTGTATCTGATATGTTCCTTTCACAAAAAAGTTTCAATTATCTTGTTAAACTCACTGAAATTACATCTACTCCTTCTCCTTCATTGCAAATCCAGATTGTATAAATATAAGTTGAACCGCTGGACAACAGGTGCCTCCTACTCAACTTTCAGTGTATGTGGCTTCAAGTTTCCACATCACACTTTTGCAAGTTGAATATTGGACAAGGATTGGCTGCTTCCAAGCTTTTTTGTGATGTCACAAATGATGCTTTTCGGCCCACCCCTGAAAATCTGTTAATTTTGTGTATTTTCAATGAGCCCATAGAAACTTTCCACTTTCAGCAGGTGAATGTGAAAACATCCTTCTAGTGTCAAACCCTGCACATACATCATTCTGTACAGTGAAGCTCAAACATTTAACTGTAGGAACAGGAAGAAAAACTTTTTTTTTTTGAGTGGATGGGAACAAAAATGATTCTCGGAGCTGGTACTCAGAGCCCTGCAGGTTTTGGTTCCATCTAGTTGGAAACGAACAACCTGGAAGGATAGAAAGCAGGGGCATGCTTAAGCCCAAGGACTCATTCATTCACAGACACAGACACAGATATTGGTCACAGCTGTGGCATGGCTAAAATGTTCAAATGGTTCAAATGTAAAATTTGTGTAAGTCAGTTGACGCTAGAGGTCACAGATGAGGTCATATACTGGTGGCAGGGAGTGTTTTTCACACCGTGGGGAAATAATGGTTGTCCAGTGGTTTGGTCGTGACCAAAGAGTCTGCAGAATCCGCTGGTTTTAACACTGCAGCAGCTTGTTTCACTGTTTAACAGACCAGAGAAGAGGAACTCAGTGGAATCCATCGCTGTGTGTTTGGTTGAAATCTTGTCATGATAACGTATACTACTGAGTCACACTGCTGTTGTGAAAGTGAATATTAAGCATGTTTGATCGATGTGATTAGAACATGGCAGGAAACAGAAGCTCCAGCATCATACGGGGTAAAAGATAAAAGGGAATGGTGAAGCCAAGCATGTAGGCTTAAGACAATGCGAGTAAGAAAGACTGGAAGGAGTCTGTGGGCAGAGACACAGCAAATGTTGAAACACCACTAGGCTCACTGGACACCCCTTTCTTTTTTCCAGCCTTTAGATCTGTGCTGTCTCAGTCATATCGAGGCTTACAACTCAGTCCTTGGAGAAATCAAGACGTTTTTATAGCTGAACATGCTAATTGGCTCAAGAAATCCAAGTAAATATTTTTTTTTTTAATAGAAAGGGGCCCTGGTCTACTTGAGCAACTTCATCTTGATTAGGATACAGTGCATGTTACTGTAGTCCCTGCAGATAAAGGCTTGAGCCGAAGTTTCTGAACATTCTGGCTCAGAGCGTTGGTGTTTGTGTGTGCAAGAGAGTTGTGCACAGAGCAAAGTCAACGATGTGGGAAAAGGGGCCGAATGAAGATAAAGCTTGGAGGATTGTGCCAGAATCTTTGTCCACAAAACCATTATTTTTTTATTCTAACAAATTGCATTTCCTCAACACGTTTGTAGAAACTTCCTGGACCTGGATCTGTCTGCCTGTGAGCTCATCAACCAGTACCAGAACCTGCCTGTCAGCCTAGGTGTACCTGCCTGCCTACCAACGCCCGCCTGTAAGCTCATTTATGTACAATAAATCATTGAACAGCACCCGTCTGCCTGTTTCGTCTGTGTTTGGATCCTTCCCCTCCTGCCTGCACACCAAACTGTGACAGAAGAGGCATTTCTGTAGCCTGTTGCTGTTTCGGTTTAATGACAAATGAAATGTTAGCTGACAATGTTAGCAGTTATTATTTTGACAAATGGAACAAGCTGCAAGACGTTTGACTTTGTATTACAGTTTTAACGTACTAGAATGTTAATAATGCTGTGGGATAAAAACTCTTAAGACAGCTGTGGGTCAAAGGCCAATAACTTTCCTTAAATGCCGTAAAATGGTGACATAAATGGAAAGTGAAAGCGTAAAGTGTCATCTTTTAACGCTGCTCTGATATGTTTCTGTTAAAAATGGGATCAAATGGCTGTGTGTACAATGAGAGGTGTCGTGATTGTTCTCTCTCTCTCTCTCTCTCTCTTTCTCCCCCTCATTGGTTTTTCTCACAAACACAGATGAAAAATCTGTCAGCCCTGGGCCATGAGGCAGAAGAGGCTCAGTGTGGTTCCACCTCCTCCTCTTAATGCAGCACCCTGCCTACATCGCTCCTTCAATCCTCCCCTCTCCTTACATTCCCTCGCTCCACAAGACTCCAGCGGCCGTCGCAGGCATCACCCTGTAGCTATTCTGAGGTGCGTGGGGTGTGTACGCATGCATATACCACCAGTCATTTTTTCAATGAACAAATACTCTGCAGTGATAAGCAGACTCGTGTTTTAGAGTCCATATTGTGGAGGTTTAGAGGGCTCCACAGTCTTGGCTTCATGAGAACGAAAGCGACAGACTAGAAGCAGCTGCTGACAAATAAAAACTAACTAGCAATGCCGCCTCAGAGTCACCCACATAAAAGCTTCACAGCTTGGTTGTTATCCCACTGATAAGTGGCCAGGAGGGCTGCAGGGAGATTAAGGCGAGTAGCAAGTGGGCATATGTGTGTGATTACAAGTGAGCAAGTACCATTTCCTTCAAAGGAGTACCTGGTGAGAAAAAAAGAAAAACCACAATACAGGTCTGATCCTGAGCTCCTGTATCCAATAAACAAAGCCACGTTTGATGTGTTGTAAATGAACAAGAGCAAGACCCGGAGGGCGAAAAGGGCCAAACTCACATGGAGCCCTGCGCCGCCACAAATCAGGAAGACCGTCTTTCTTTTCATCATTTTTATAGCCCAGTTCAGCTTCCTGAGTTAGCCGTACTCCACTGCCCCATTGGCACGTACAAGTAAAAGTGCAGCCCATCACACACACATTTGTGAACCGGCAGGCCCCCGGTGGCCTACATCTGCCTCTGCCGAGCTTATCGGAGTTCAAACCCACTGACTCTGTCACATTGTCGTGCCACCTAAAAAAAGCACCTTTTAAACACATATTAGTCAGACTGTGCAATATATTTAGGCCGAGAGTCATTTTTATTGACATAACTACAGTTCTAACTACAACAGCAGCTCTGAAAGCACCACCAGTACAAGATACACAGGTTAATAAAAAAACTGCATTTTAGAAACAAGTGGTTTTTCACATTGTGCACCACATCAAATACTATAGCTCACACAAACATATTATGGTCATATATATCGCTGAGTGGCGACGCTGTGTCCAGCGCTCTTAATGCATCCATGGGCAGCATGTTAGCATCCAGGCAGTAGCATTTAGCTCAAAGCACTGCTGTGCTCATAACATGGCTGTAGCCTCGTCTCTTGTTTTACTACTTCTGAAAGTGTTGCATCTTCTGCCATTTCTCAAACAGTCCGTCACTTTCTAAACACAGTTAGTCAAAAATGTCCATCAATACCTGTAGGATATGTCAGACTGACTCAGTTTGTCTTACATTTTATTTGGGCAGTGCTTACAGAATCACATTATGTTGGAGAAGAGAAGGACTCATCGTCATAGCTCCCAGCGCTTTTCTGCGTGAAACCCAGATGCAAAGAACGTGAAGCCAGCACAGTGAATATAACATACCCAGAAACTGGTGCGTCCTTATTATATCTTGGAAAGAAAAACAAGGAATGAGGTGGAATGTACCGATTGACAAGAAAGATAATAAATAATGGAGGGGAAAAATTAAACATATCCACTTCCTTTATGGGAAAATTTAGGCAAATTACACTTTTAATTATTTCTATATACATTTGTATGCACGTGTACATTATTTAGGGAATCATTCATAGGCTATCGTGCTGAAAATATGCACGTACCTGTATGTAATGTGTTCATTAATTTGTTGGCTGATCAGGATACAACCATCCAAACAAAGCCATGTGAGAAAATGAGGAATACTTGTGACAATATGATTATTTAACATTTGGTGGGCGGAAATATTAGCATGTGGGCTGTGATTGGATGCTGGGAAAAGAACCCAATGGGCCACCGATTGCATAAAAAGTGCTCCAGTCATCTCTTGGCTGAGCTGCTGAAGTACGTCCTCTACTGTAACAACGATTCTGAAACATGCCCCGTCACACCCCAAACCAAACGCAGCTCAAAGTGCTTTCATTAATTTGATCCTCATCTTTGGCAAAAGGTGTGAGAATCAGCGACATGAGCTGCAGAAGTGTTCCTCTGGAAGGAAATGTGCACGAGTCAGGTTTGAGAAACACAGAGCACATCCACACTAAACAAAGCCTTTCCTTGTCATCGGTCTCCCTGAGTTTTCCCATGTTTCCCTTTACTGTACCTCCTCCGCTGGCTGCCTGTGGCTGTTAGTATCTAATTCAGTGTCCTGGTGCTGCTGCACGCAGCTGCCAAAGGAGTACACTCCCATCTTTATTTCAGACCCACACACCAGCTCATTCTCTGCACTCTGTAACTATGAGGTGTAGGATCATTGCCCTGCATCACTTGAGATGCCCTCAGCTCTTGTTACTCAGGTCTTCCCCCTACCTGCTTTGCAAAATGTCTTCGGCTTATCAGTGAAGCTGCTGTCTTAAACCAATAGTGGTGATTTTTTAAGCGCAACCACACGCCAAGCTTTTAAAGCCTAATCAGTCGAAAACAAGTGAATGCTGCAATGCTCAGCTTTTAAAACCACTTTAGGTTTGAAAGTGCTGACACAGATACTATATAGGCAGTTCATTCCCACTTTCAACAATCGGACATGTGAATAGTGCAGCGTCCCTGGTGGACAGTCAGTGTAATTCTGAAATATGACAGTAAGCTGCATCACTCCCCTACATTTTGTCTAAATCTAATCCATGTATGCCGAGATATTGCATGTGATTAGAGCTGCAACTCGTCATTATCTTATTTTCGCCATTGACTAGTGGTTTAGTTCATGTGTTTGCCCTAAAGTGGCTGAACCATGCAGAGTCATCTACTGTCTGCCATCTGATCAATAAATCACACACTGTACAAAGAATGTTTTGACTCTGGGTGCTGGATATAGATGGATGAACAAAAGGATTGAACCGAAAACAGACCAATGCCAGGCCTCTGCTGCTAATGAAATCCCCCACACAAGAAAAATAGCAAGGCGAAGGCGCACTTCACTCCACGTCAAAATCTTTGTTCGCGTCGGTCAGGAAGTATGAAGCGGCCTTGCTCATCCCTCATGGACAAATAACCACAGGAATTTGAGGAATGCTGTGAGAACAACGCTGCTGCTATTGGAATCCATCCGTGGCCACAGTGTAAGCTACTTTATAGAAGCCCACATGGAGGGGAGGCCGGTCAGGGATGAGCCACACATCCTCATATTGTTGGTGACACAGGGCGCATTCTACTCGTAGCGGTTTCAACCTGAGGAGTCCGAGGTTTCACTGCCCAAAGGCAGCTTACGAGTTTGACAAGAAAGCCCCGTCTGTTTGGTTCAGTGTAGCCCACCCCCAGAGGAACTTTAATTATCAGTGTTAGTGGCAGGTGACCAACAGCCAAGCCAATATGTGAAACAATATGTCCTTACAGAAGTCATAGATGCAGATACCTTTAAATGCCATATGGGGGTTATCCAAGACTGTTTAAAAGAAATATGAATAAAAATCACAGTGTTTCTACCTGGTTCAAATCACTCTAATTCACCCAAAATAGGAAGAAGATTCGTGACATCTGGATGTCAGAACAAACAGTCGGTTTTGGGGTGTGTGTTGTTGTTGTTGTTGTTGTTGTTTTTCTTTTAACACATGTATCACCCAAACAGGCGACTGTTGGATCAGACAAATGACTTAGTCAGAAATGACATGGAGACAAAGGTTCAGCACGAAACCTCCTTCTTACCTTTGTGCGTCTCCATTAGCCTCGCGGCGTCGCCCTCTTCCCCCTCTGCTCCCCCCGCTGTCACGCAAAGAAAGACGAAACAAATCCCAAAAAGTTTGCCGGCAGGTTTCCTGGGCGACGGGACGGCCAACCTCTGGCGGAATGCAGGCAGCCCGCCGCTCCCGTTCGCACCAACACGCCGGCTGGCTGCGGCTCGACTGACCCGGCTGCTCGGCGGAGCAACAAGCGCTGCCCGCTTCTTCTAGAAATGCGCTCTGCCGCACCTCCTCCCGGAGGCTGCTCAGCATCCACGCTGCTGCTGCTGCTGCTGCCGCTGCTGCTGCTGCTGCCGCTGCTGCTGCCGCTGCTGCTGCTGCTGCTGCTTCACTGCGGGGGGCCTCCAGGTGTCATAACGGGAGGACGGTGGCCCCTTTCTGCTCCTGTCGCCTTCTAACCGGACGGTGTCCACCCTGCGCCCGCAGAGGCTTTATCCTGCTCTAAACCTGAACATCTTCGGCTCTGACATTTGACACACAATGATGAGGCTAAAATAAATGCGGGATTCCTGTCAGAAGTGACGGTTATTTTAGTCTTTTGCGTAAATGGTCTGCTGTTGCTTCCACAACATAATAATTATTTGAATTTCGGTGCATTTGCGTCATACGAAGGACCAGTGAAACCGAGTGGCCCTGGACAAACTTTAAAGAAGCTCAAAGATAAAATAAGAAAACCGTAGCAAGTGTTGCTAGCTACGTAGCTAACCGTTTGTTTAGGCCAAATTCCACATCCCAGGGCCAGGTAATTATAATTACAGTAATTATTTTCATTCTTTCATTCCGACTCAACCCACAACCAGCAGGCTACTTTATGTAGGTTTGCACAGAAATAAAAGTCAACATAGCCACTGGCTATTAAACCTGAACATTTCTCATTTTGTATTTGCGGTGGTAGATTGGTAACAGTTACAGGTATTGTGGAGAGCACCGCTTGGCCCCACAGCTCTCAGATATGTGAAGATAAAGGCTGGGATCAGGCCTGTAAAGGACCTAGCTAATGCTCGCTAGAATTAACACTAGCAGGAGTAATTTACAATTAGCTAATAGGTTTTTTTTAGTTAGCCATGCCATGTAGCCTTCTTCTTTAAGTGCTTTAAAATTAAATGATGGGCATCATCAATTCGCCAATTCATATTACGCTTTATGAGTAATCAGAGTATATTTTTGCGATGTCTCAAAGGTGCATTTTGAATTCTCGGTAAAGTCCTTACAGATCTACTGTTTTTTGGTACGCTGGCGTTTCAGCTTACAGAATCTAAATCAGTGCACTTGTCAGTTAGGATTAATTTACAGTCAAAATACTGCAGGATACGCTGGTAAGAGCAATAATAGATTACCATCCAGCAGGGATCTTGTTGAACATACTCAAAGTATGCGTGTGCATGTTTGTGTGTGCATGGCTGGGTGTGTTAGCTGAATGGTATTTTTGTTTTTAGCTAGTTTTCAATCTGAAGAAACTTCCTGCTTTTGTGTTATCATTTATCGTAACAAAGGCTGACACAGCGTTCAGTTAATGTGGTGGGACAGCTGTAGGGTTCATTAAGTCTTCGGTGTTTCTGTCGTAAGCACCGTTGTTTGTTTTCCCAGGAAGGAAGGGTGACTGTGATTATAATCTAATTGTTAATGTCTAACTAAATACATGAAACCTTTCTATTGCATGCAGGACTTGCAGTGGTGTCTTGAATATGTATAGTAACTGCTGTATCAAAATTGTATCAAAAAGGCAACGTGACAGGCAATGAGTATTTTGTATTTTGATGAGCTGTTATCACATGACCTACGTGCGCTCTGGAAAAAGCCAGCGTGGACCTTTAATTTCTTTTCCTTTTTTATTTTGTCTCTGTGTCAAACTGCCAAGAATGAACTTCCTCACTTAATATTTAGTTTTTGTTTCTATGCACGAATACAAAAGAAGATTTGCACCTGAACAAATCTTTTCGCTTTCATTTAGGGCAACCATGTATTGTAATTAGTCAATTGTTTGCATTGAACCTGTGTCTGAGTCCGAATCTCTCTACAGACCTAACTGCACTTCAAACAGGTTAGTTAAAAGTGAACAGTTGATGTCACAGTTTTGCCCATTCCCCCTCCCTACGCTTTATTGTATAGCCTTGAGTGAATGGTGAATGTGAGTCAGGCACGATGGATCAGCATGAATTGAAAACAAGGGTGGTCTGGCCTTTCTCTCCTCTGCTCTTTCTGTATCTGTCTGTCCACAGCAAGTCTTCTTAATCCAACAGTGGAATTCCTATTGTGCAGCAGACCGTTGGTGGTTTCA
The DNA here is from genome assembly GCA_036023855.1 of Gadopsis marmoratus. Lineage (NCBI taxonomy): Eukaryota > Metazoa > Chordata > Actinopteri > Centrarchiformes > Percichthyidae > Gadopsis > Gadopsis marmoratus. Next base: position 17,759 of record JAVQJF010021433.1, read on the forward strand.
GGTCTTGAACATTCAGATTTGGATGATTTAGGGGTCGTCACGCTTGTCCATATATGTGTGTAAGTCAGGAACAAGGGTGCTAAAAGTTTTCAAGTGGGTCAGAGAGACGTTTGCAATTGACAAAATTACAGTTTGGAGTCAAAGGTGCAACTGTGGACTGGGCTTCTCTCCGCTCTTCTGCTGCTAATTGGAGCACAAACAGCTTTCCTCAGCTGTGAATCAGGGTTCAGAGGTCACTGACGAAACTCCAAATTAGCATTTTACACTCTTTGATTCAGGGGCCTCTCCCATGTTTGCGCACATGCATACAGGCGCATAATGCGCCACCAATCCCCTGAAAAGAGACCCCCCATTTATTCAGGTATTTTCATAATCTAGTCTAAACCATGTGCCGCCTTACTTTTATGTCTGGGAATTTCCAAAGAAAGCTGAGTCCACGGACTCTGCTGTACCTCCCCTTCCCTGCACCACAGAGGTGTGTGCGTCTGACTAAACGGCAAGAGGCTCTCCCATGGCTTTAAAAAAAGAGTGTTAAGTCATAGTGCAATAATATTGTTTTTAGTTCATGTGTAACCAGGTTCCTGGTAACCTCCGTGGAAAATAAACAGTGGTTCTTCAGATTTCAAAGTGTGTGCGGATGACTTATGCCATGGCTGAGAAAATGTTGAGGCAATACCTTTTGTGACAGCTTAACTCCAGGTAGGTTTTGTTTGGGAAACACTGAGAATGATTGTAGCAGTCTAACCTCCTCACAGTCATGTCTTAAATAAGACCTAAAAGTGTTTAGATGATTCACAAAATATACTAAGGAGTAATAAAATATTTGGAAAGGATTACTTTAGAAATAAAATCCATTACAGATTTACAGTATAAGCAGTGATCTACCATGCCCAAAAAACACTTATTACTTTAGTTATTTATCACTAATACTGTGTTAAAATTATTATGTTTTTAACAATAAGAGTTGATATCAAACCGGAGGTGTACTGCAACAATTCCAATAATGTTTGACCAATAAAATAATTATCTAAAATATAAGACAATTGTCTCTCTAATATTATGTAAAATTGCAGCATCAAGACGTCAAAGTCTTCAGGTGACACTTTTTGGAGCCGATCCATTGGCACTGAATCAGTGACTGACTGAGTGAGCTTACAGCACAGTGCATGCTGTGTTTGAAATATGTATTATATGAGAGACCAAGGCTTCCAGCTGTGAAACAGAAGAAGTGTATGTAGATCCCAGTACAGTCACCATGGTGACATGACAACATGTAGCACCACGTGTCACAGTAGCCTTGCAGTCCATTGTTTGTTATTATTACGTCTGCATTGCAGCAAAAGGACGTATTTCTGGATTGTCTCTGGTTTATGGGGAGACTGGTTATGGTGAACTGTCCCTTTTTAAAGTTGCACTTCTTTCCTCCCTTCCTTACATTTCATCCTGTGGTGTCTGTGTTGGTTCATAACATAACTGTGCTGCCATTTTGGCCTCAATAGACAATCCTGTGCAATTATAGATGAACTAAATAAATAAGAAGAACACATGTTGACATGTCACAGAAAAGGCACAGGTGTAAACAATAAAATGAATGATGGCTGGATTCCATTTAGCTGCTTCAGTTTCAGGGTCCTTGTAACACCTGCTTTTTCCCAAAAAGGACATGTCATGTCTGCTGTGAAAAAGGCCTATTATCAACAATTTCTCAAATCAAACATCAAATAAATATAAATTGCAATATGCTTTGGCTCACAAACAGTCAGGATAGAAACATCTGGTCAGTTTCTCCATCCTTTAACCATAAAGCTGTGGTTTTTGTATGTCTGTGGTGAAGTCTGTACCCCACTGGCTTACATTTGTGGAACCATGAACGTCACTGTGCAACAGTGCCACCTGCAGGTTTAGAAGTAGAAGGGTGGAGAGCTGCAGATAAAGGACTCTTAACATGGAACTTTACACTGTCTTAACAAGCTGTATGAAACATGCACGGACCAAAAATGATAAATAAAGGATATTAAAGTGGAATTATTGTGTCGTGGCAGTTAATGGTGGCTATTCTTTGCATTATTAATGCTCAACACTACGGCATTTCTTAAGCGCTGTAAGTGCCCCCCTGACCCCCTTCAGTTTGAAAGGCTACAGACAAACACGTAGACTCTCACTGTATTCCATTCCAGTTTGCACAATGGCAACCTGCACATCGCACAGCCGCTACTTGTGGGTCATTTCAACCAAGTGTTTTTTTACTAAATGAGCTGGAAATTGTTTCAGATCTTTAGAACAAATCTCCAAATCTGCCATACTAATGGAGGAGGATGGAGAATGGAGGAATCTGTATGCTACATACAAACAGAGGCATATCTCTGACTGATCTTAACCCCGCTGCATCATGCAACTGAGCACTTCACTACAGCATCTGTCAGACCCGTCAGCTTGGCAGCTGGCACCATCCTGAGAAGCCTCATCTAAAGGAGAGATAGGTGCTCCCTCAGAGAGACATGCTGCCTGTGGCGTCAGGGTCAGAGCAGAACCTCCTTAAACACATGAATGACAAGGGGTTTTATTAAGAAGCGCCTGTCACTCCTTGACCTCGACTGAATCGTCTCCAAATAGGGTGGATGGAGAGTTGCCCTGCATGGGAACATATTTTCCACCCTGCACCAACGTGCACTTTATACACAGATGCAGACTTCCAGTCTCTTTGCCTTGGTTAGTACCCCTGTGTCTCATGACACTGAATAAAAATGGACCCCTGCTTTTGACACATTTTATATTTCAAGTCCACGGGACGAGGACAAAAATGCGGCTCCGTGGTTATGCTGAATACATATTCGGTCACCTTCGGGACGGAGAAAACCCAGGACGCATCCTGCCTTTAAATGCCGCATAGGGCAGGTTGCTGGGGGCTTCGACACTGCACCTTTAAATAGAACCCGTCCGCAGTGCGCATGCGCGGCCCGTGTTTCGCTCTGTGCCGTCCGCCGTCGCCGCGCTAGCAAAAGCCAACGCAGCCGCTTCTTGTCGCACTTCTGCCCTCTGGGACACAGCGAGGCGACGTCTACGCGTCGACGGCGGTTAAATGGCCGCGGGACCACAATGCCCCCCCCAGTCGGCACGAATAGCCTTCTAGCTCCCCACATCCACGTTGACTGCGGCAGCCGTCGCACTGGGTCCCGGGCTGCAAACACCACGTCCCCCCCCCTATTTTTGTTCCGCTGTGGGCAAGACGCGGCTAGACTGTAGCGGCTTGTTCGCATAAGGAGCGCTGCGTGTCCCATTGTACATCCCCGTGTCGGTCCGGGGGGGTCGTTTACGCGTCAAAATGGCTGCTGAGACGGCATCTGGGAGAGAGTGGCGCTGAGTCAGTGCAGCGACGCTACAACGGCTAGCAGAGGCCAAACTGGATACAAGCTACACGGGGCTAACAACGTATGTATTAGCCAGTGACAGAACCCAACGGCCTGGCTGCTTTCAGAGCTCTAATCCATGGCAGGTTCTTCCTAACGAGACGCAGCAGGCTCTTATATATATATATCTATATCTATATCTATATCTATGCACGCGGTTACAAGCAGCCTTTAAAAACACATGACATGTTCCTGGCCCTTTTGTCCACAGCAGCCTTCAGTTGACTCCTGCATGCCACTCAGCGAACATGCAGGACCTCTTTGTTACAGTAGCATCAGCCTGAGGATCCGAGGTTTTCTTCCCAACGCGGACCCAAAGGCCCCGGTCTCTGACTCGGCTCAGTCCAGCCTGGGAAACATGGATCCTGGGGGGGGGTGGAAGACTGAACTCCTTCTTCTTGGAGCCAAACTAGCCACCCACAGCGACCTGCGGGGTCTGAACAGATACTTGGTGGCCTATGTTTTGTTCTACTTTGTGCTGTTCACCTACGCGTCTCCGGCGAAGCCGTGCGACAAGAGCTGTCTCTCTGGAAGATGCATCAACGGGTCCTGCATCTGTGATCGAGGATGGGCGGGAGACCAGTGTCAGCACTGCCAGGGCAGGTTCAAGTGAGTGGCCGTGCATGCAACCACATCCTCTGCCTCAGTCTTTCACCTGTGGCCACCATCGGGTTATTTGTAGTGTCACTGACGCTTTCTCCATCCAGGGATCATTGGCGTGCAGCAAACAGGCACCCAGCTTTTTGGGAGATGTGCTGCACAAACTGGCTTGCATGACAAACACAACACCCTTTTTTTTTTTTTTTTTTAAACACTTTGTTAAACGCTCTAGTAAACCAGCTGCCTGTTGAGCGCAGAAGCTCTGGGAAAATACAGGGCTTATTGCTACGGATTTATAATATGTGACCATCAATTCTGGATGGATGGATCGAAAGCCAGCATGAAGCACTACTTTGGCCCGATAATTATTTTCATCGTCTGTTCCTCTAGCGATTATTTCCTTGATTAATCGCGCGGTCTGTGAGATGTCAGAAAGAGGCCCATGCAATTTCCTAAAACCTCAAGGCTGATTCAAATTGCACAACAGAGTTTGGTGTAACAAAAGGCAAAAAAAAAAAAAGAGTCTAGTCACACTTTAGAAACTGGAACTATGTGATGTTTGGTGTCTTTGTTTGAAAATCTACTTGAGTCCCAAAAAGTTGCAGATTGCAAAGTTTGGTTTTATTCACCTAATCGTTTTATGAAAAGTAAATTGGGACACTATGGGTGTCAGTGAGAGTAAATAAATGAGAGCTATTAACTCGGAACAGTCCAATCTGCACACGTGAGCACTGTTTTATTGACTTACATCTTTAAACAGATACATTCCTATGCTTTTGCCAGAGAAAGGAACTCACAGTGGCTTTGAGGAAACATCTGCGACTAATTGATTTGCGTCAAAATCATCAGTGACCCCCCCAAATAGGTGCCACCAGTTAAGGATTGTGTGCAAATAGGTAGTAGTTATGAAAAGGCAGTGAAACATTGGCACACGAGCAAAGAATAAATGTCAAACTGCTATATAATAATAATGTTCATCTTGACAGGAGCATCTAATGGCCTTTCAGTACACCTAAGGTGCACTCTGTGGTACAGAGTTGCTTTGATCACAGTTATTAGCATTGCTCCTAATGTGTCTGAGGTTTTGCTCGAGCTGTCGTCAGGTATATTGTCAGGGAATTGCCTCCCATCACTTAGAAACAAATGACTGAAACGTGAGAATTTAACTCCAAGCGTAACTGTAGCCGGTGCAATTACACATCGCTGCCCAGCACCATAAACAAGTTGTGGTGTCCTCATAGCAAGTGTGCAATTTTGTCTGCATCACAGATTCATGTCCTCTTAATGACGTGTTAAAAGTCTTATTTTAAATATAGCAGGGCTGAACATCACAGTGGCGTGGACAGCAGGAACACACAGCCTTGAAACGTTTAGGCACGGCGTAGTATTTCCCTGGAAAGTCCAAAGTGCAGCATGAAAAATTCATCACTCTTGGATGTCTTCACAGCCCACTGGTTTCATGCTGACTGGGTGTTTAAATCACAAGTGTTCAACGCAATCAACTTTAGTCACTCTAACTAGACTTTGGATAAAAATCCATCTGTAGGTACACCTCAAACATATCTATAGTACATGCTTTCGTGAGTAGCATTCAAACCACAAAACAATGTTTGGGAAAACCTTTTAAGGTACACGTCAAGATTAAATGTCATCATATGCATTCCGTTGCATCTTCATGGGAATATAACTCATCTTTAGTCCATTATCTTCTCAAGACATCTGATTTGAAAGTCCTCTTGTAGCATGTCATGCATCTAAAGCAACTGTCAGGGACATAAAAGGGAATGCAGTTCAGACTAAGTGTTACTCAGACCACCCACGAGAGCTCGGTATGTATTTGCAAAGCTTCTAAAGTCAGAAATAAAAGAACCAGGGCTGCAGTCTTCCTGCGATGTCATGAACAAATAAGGACTGACTGTTATCAACTGACAAATGGATACTTATTTTGTGGTTACATGAAGTATTTGTCTCAACTTTGGCATCCAAATGAGTGTGATCAAAGTACAGTCTGTCGCAAACCAGAAAATACATCACTGTTCTTAGGTAATCATTTTCAATTCATGCGTGAGTGTGATCACATAGTGTTGTGGGTGGGGAATGTACAACTCTATATATATATATATATATATATATATATATATAAA
>JAVQJF010021446.1:0-48394 GCA_036023855.1 Gadopsis marmoratus
GTCAGAGACATTCACACCAGTGGCCTGCTGGAGGTCATTTTGTAGGGCTCTGGCAGTGCTCATCCTGTTCCTCCTTGCACAAAGGAGCAGATACTGGCCCTGCTGCTGGGTTAAGGACCCATAGCTGATACAAACAACCAACATCACAAGAGTAAGATTGTTGAATTAGAGTAGAGATCACACAGAAATATCACTGGAGAGGGAATACGTCCACATGCAAAATACAGGTATGATAATGCTCCTTGTTTTTTTAGTCCTACTTTTGTAGCTTTCATAGCTACAATAAAACACAATAAATACCTTACAAATCACCTGGCACAGCACCTGTCAATAAATTGAAGAGACAAAAAACCTTTTTTTTTAAGTCAGATATGTTTTCTAGCTTGTCCAGAGATTTGCTTTTCTCTCCTCTCAGCTAAAGCCACAATATTGATTACCGACGGGCTGAAAATAACATCCACACATATTTGCACTTGCATCTACATTCGGTTAACATAAGAAAAAAAACACATGTGTATCTTTCTGATCAGATGCGTGACAGAGATGACCTAATTCCTGTCATATCCACACGGTCGGTTTCATCTACTGTCAGTGAGCTGTGGGTCAAAGTTGTCGTTTAGCTTCGGCGACGAGGCAGCAGAATTACCTGTCTTTTGGGATTCCTGGGCTAATTCTGGCACACGACCTAAGAATGTCACTGTCAGTGTGGTACTCATATGCTGCAACATTACGGCCTTCATGCCTCAAGTAGATCATATACGCTCAGTGCTGGTTGGCAGCCTCTTGCTCTTAATATCTTCAGCCAAGAGTGGATTCAAACATATGGGGGAAATTTGCGTAACACACTAAATATTGTGTCAAGTTGAGTTCATGCATCAGATATCCTGTTTCCTTTTAAAAATCGTGAAAAGTTAATATCCTTTTTTCCCCCAAAAATCTGACCTGTTGCGCATCTGTGAGCGAGTGATGATTCATGATTTCTCCGTGTGTGAAGGGTTTTTTTTGTGTGTGTGTGTGGTGGGGGAATCCATACTGAATGTGTGTGCTGGTGCGTTGGGAGGGGGTTAAAGTGAGTCATAGTTTAGTTCACTCATGCCTAACAGATTGAAATGGTTTTGAGACGGTTTCCATGGTGATACATTAGAAAACAGTAAACCTCTGTATGTCTGCGAGGGAGCTGTACAGTCTCTGAGCAAGTGTGTGTGTGTGTGTGTGTGTGTGTGTGTGTGCTGTAAGAGGTACAAAATCATTAACCACCAGAACGCTATGAGCCTACTGGGGAATGTATCACCAATCCTCCCTTAGTGTTTCCCTCTGTATCTCTCCTTCTGTTGTAGCTGTTCTGTAGCTACATTCGCTGGCTATTTTTACAAGCGCACCCATATCTTTTACCAAGCCTTCCTCCTGCCAGAGAAAAGACTCCATGTTAATAGGCTACTTTTGCTTGGAAGGTAGATGGTCATGAACACAACTTAAGATAGTTGTAGAATAAGATATACATGAGGCAGTGGGATTACTGATCAAGCTTTGGAATCCATTTCCAATGTAGTTGCGACAAATGTAATTCTATATCATTAGTGGAGGAATACAGACATGCAGGGATTGTTTATTCATGGACACAGAAAATTAGAATTAATTTTAAAGTTTTTACTTGTTTACAAGGCTGTTAATGGTTTGGGACCGGCCTACATTATTGAATCTTTGTCCGTTTATAATCCTTCCCGGACTCTTACAGCCTTCCGCTGCCGATTTTTTAAATATAAACTCTCACACAAATAAGAAAATTGGCAGCTCAAGCCTTTTTTAACTATGACCCAAAATTATGGAACTCCCTGCCCAAGGCTATAAGAGAATCAAAATCTGTTAACATTTTTAAACGACAATTGAAACTTATTTATTCAGCATTGCTTTTAACTAATGGTCACTCTTCCCATCTGGTTTTATATATTTTTATGATTTACATATTTTTATTCTGTTTTGTTTTTCCTGACATATTTTATTGGTTATATGCCTTCTTTGTTTTAGTATTTTCTTTCAAATACTTCATTGTTTCTGGCATACAAGTTTTTGTTATTTGTTGTTTCTCGCCAATCTGCTTGTTTGGTTTTATTGCAGTTTTTGCACTATTTTATTATGTGTTTTATTTATTTATTTTTTTCTCCTTTCTTTCTTCTACCTCTTGTAAAGCACTTTGAGCTACACCCCCTGTATGAAAGGTGCATATAAATAAAGATTATTATTCAAATAAAAAACTGCCCAATACAACAGTGTGTACAGCAAGGCTTTAAGCTAAATGATAATGTCAGCATGCTAACATGCTACTGTATGCAGATATAGCTAATAATGATCATGTTCACCATCTTAGAGTAGCATGTTAGCATGCTAACATTTGCTAATTAGCAATGAACAGAAAGTACAGCTCAGGCTGATGAGAATGTCATACATTTTTCAACTATTTGGTCACAAACCAGAGTACTGGATGTTTTAGAAAAGAAACCTGATGATGCTGCTACAGTATATGCAAAGTTATTACAATTCATCCTGACGGGAACATGAATGTTTACCACATTTCATGGAAATCCACCCTGTCAATATCTGTCAAAACCATTCAGCAAAGAGCAAGAATGTCAACATCATCATGGTGCTACAGGAAACATTGGATGATCATCAAAGCCTTTATGACTCGGGGACCATGAATAATGAAATTCACTTGGTGACTATGCATCCAGCAGTTGTTATTTTATTATATTCAGATATTTCAGTCTGGACCAAAGTGATGGTCTGACCGACGGGGATCGGCATCCCATGAGTCACGCAAATCAACATACATCCTGAAAAATGTGAATATTTCCATAAAGCAGTGGTGTTAATTGACTTATAACATTGTTCCCAAGGTCCAATACATCTTGAAACTACCTTGATATAAACTGTATGACATTTTATTGTCCAGCCCTAACTAGTAGTTAAATTATAGCCCTATAACTACAGGAGTAAAAACTAATTTATACATTATAATGTAATGTACCTGAAAGATAACTGGTTCCCTTGTTCAATCTACTGGACACTGTTATGATCTTAAGATCAAGCAATGGATCAGACACACTACCAACAGCAACATGAACTTTCTGTCAATGCCCCGTTAGTGTGTGTGTGTGTGTGTGTGTGTGTGTGTGTGTGTGTGTGTGTGTGTGTGTGTGCGAGCGAATTAGATGTGACTGAAAAGAGGTTGCCGGCAGGAACTCCACACTGCCGGTTGGGATAAGCCCAGCTCTCTCTGACCAGCATTGTCATCACCCGACCTGCTTTTGTCCTGCGACAGATGCATTCTTTCTGCACCAACTGCTTCTTCTCGCTGTCCATTTCTCAAACACGTACAATACTGAAACTACATAAAAAGAAACCCCACCAAAACAGGTCTCAACTGCACCAATCTGTTGTTTTGTTCCATCGCCTCTATGACATGTGTGTGCATGTTTAACTCCTAGAAAGGCATTGGGGGGAAAAAGCACTGAAAAAGAACAAATCTCTTCAAAATGGCATTCCACAGTCCACTATTTATAACATCAACCAACTGAGAGGATGGTTATGGTGGAAAGGGAGGCGTGAAGGAAAGAGAAATGAGGACAGCGGAAGAATCAAGGCATGTAATAATAGTTTTAAAGAGAAGAGGGAGAGGTTCCAGGTTGATATTCGGCTGTGAAACACAGAGGGGACTGCTCTGTGCAACAGAGACTGCTTTGTCTCACCAGCCTATGACTAGAATAGATGTTAGTCTCTGTTGGCAGTGAGTTCTGGTTGAAAAAGGGGTATGGGAAAAATATTAAACAAAGTAGTTCAAGAGTGTAAAAAGTGCAAAGAAAAAGGAGGAGGACCTAATAGACTATTCTCTGACCCCACTGCACTCCACTTTTCCCTTTCCAGGCATGGAGTGGACCTTATTGGTAGGGACAGCCACTCACGGCCCCTTCCACATTCCTCTGACCTGCCTTTAATGGAGGTTATAAGGTTGTAAGAGCGGGAGGGAGGTGTCCATTTCATTGGCTTCATAAGAAAAGGGAGAAAGTAGAAGTAACATTGTTGAGTCATGTCTCTGGAAGGCTGAGTGAGATGAGGTGGACAGGAAAGAGAACATATGGGCTGGACTTGCTGAAAATAAAGCTGTACGAGATGGCTGTTGGCTGTTTTATGGCGCCTCTGGGGAGCAATTTTGTCCAAGAGCCAGACGACAAGAGACTGTGAGGCGAAAGGAGGGCTGTAAGTACCACCCTAAAAAGATGCAATATCCTTGAACCACTGCAGTTCTCTTAAAAGGTTATTCCAAAGGACAGGTGTGTTAATTCAATTGTTCAATACCTGGAAATAAATGACACAACATGATCCAAGAATAATGTATCAGCTGCGGTGCTTTGAAATTACAGCCTGTGGTGTAATGGAGAAACGGGAGAAATTGATGTTGATCAGTGGTATCTATCTATCTGATCTAGAGAAGAGGAGGTGGGTGGGATCTCCGTGTGTGTGTGTGTGTGTGTAACCCTGTCATAGATCAGCTTTGTGACCGTTAAGCCATCCATCAGATTTTATTAGCCAATCAGTGTTTGCTTCTGCCTGGACAAGTTGAAGCTGGTCTGCTGGTCGCTCTTGCTTTGAGTTGACATGACCCTTCCTGGACATGCACAGACATAAATTAAATGAAGGGAACAACAGACGTAATAAACGGCCCATGACCAGCCACACTGGACGTCATGTTTTTACTATAAGATGAAATAATAAAAGATAGTCAGAGCAAACCTATACAAGCCCTGTGTATCCCATGATCAGGGTCAAACTGTCTGCACAGAGGACAGTAAAGTATTTCCCAGAATCTAGGACAGAGCCAAAACACGCTGGCTGTGTAAAGAGCCATCTGGCCTGCAATTCATACACACACGAAAGACACACACACATTCTTATACACAGTTTACTCAAAAAAAAACCACACAGAAACATTTAGGCATAGATAGAAGATACGTTTAAAACAACATTGTTCTTTGCCTTTTCTTGGGACTACAGACTGGAATCGTTTTATGTTCTTTCTAGCTATTCTGTCCCTTTGACCTTTAGTTGTTAGCATGTTTTGCCAGCTTAACTGACCCTAACTTAGGGTTGGTTTCTCCACATAACATTCATCCCATAAATGTCTCTCTCTTCGTGTGCAAAATATTTGTTGTCATCGATAAACTTTATATTTATCGTTCTTATTTTAATTCATCTTGTAATATAATTTTTAGAAAACTAACTATCCTCTACATGACATTAGTCAACAAAACCAATGTTCTCTTATTGCAAAATTAAATTTGGACACGCAATATATGGTTGCCTTAAGTTCCATATCCTTTCATGCAACATGGAGGCTTTTCAAGCAAGAAAACCCTGAACCTATTTTGGTAAGAGTGAGCTGCTTCTTTAAAAACATGACATGAAATAGTTTTGCAGCAGGAATTCCTGGGAGGGTGTGGTTGCTGCTGGGTTGTTTGGGACCGGACAAAAACAGGCCACAAGTTTCCATCCATCCATCTTTTTTTCTTTCTTTGTCTCTCCCTCTCTCCATTTGCAGAGGAACTACATATCTGCCTGTTTACACTCTCTCCGGGGGGGGGGGGTGGCGTCGCGGCCAGGAAGCCTGAGGCGACCCCTGTCGAATCTTTATTAAAATAATAGCATTGGCGCTCGCACTACATCTAATTAAGGGAGATGAAAAGCGTGATTCTCCCAGGTGAAACCATTTCTGAACACAGCAGGGGTCAAGAAGAACACATTTGCGCAGTCTAACGGCTTTTGGGAGTGTGCACGAATGTATTTGTTAACTTTTGAAAAGTCATACAACTTATTATGTAGCCATCTAAATATTTACTGTGGTAGCTCAAACACACTCGTGCACATGGACACATCCACACATGCTGCACCGAGACAGACCAAAGCCAATGACTCATAGCAGTGACAATAACTTTGTAGCCAAGCTGTATATGTTTGGGTTTAGAGCTTCAGGTGAACAGTGTGCCCTTGGAGCCTTTGTGATACATGGTTGTGCACCAGTAAGAGCTGGGTGAACCTCTAGTGGAAAGAGATGAGTAAGACCCGAGGAATGCTAAAATTTAAACTGACGTGTGCTGGATAATACTTTGCCTCTTTCTCAAGCTGGACCCGATCGAGATTCATTTATACTAATGTTGAAACTATGAGTCTACAGCCATGCTAGCAGCTCTGTGAGGCGGCACACAATGGCACTGTGAGCTCAAAAGTAATGGATTTTTTTTGGCCTGATGATGGTGCCAGATGAGGAATTAAAGGATGACCAAAGTGATTACAACTCATCCTGAGGGGGACGTGAATGTCTGTACAACATTTCATGGCAATCCATCCAATAGTTGCCGAGGTATTTCCCTCAAAACCACAAATATGAACCTCATGGTGGCGTCAGAGGAAAAGTCAAGAGTCTACATCATCTGGGAACCATGAATGTCTGTACAAAGGTTTGTGCCAATCTATCTGGTAGGTGTTAAGATATTTCACAAGATAAGTGAATACTTTAATCCTTGTAGTGGCTCTACGGGACAAGTCAGGGGATCACTGTGCTTTTGGGTCGAATCAACTGGCCTTTATTTTTTTTTTTTTGTATTATTTAGTATTATGTTTGTGTGCCTTAGCTAACTACAGTAACTTACAATGTTAACAATGTTGAGTTTGTCCTCTCTGGTAGACACAGAGTGCTAAAACATTCCATTGACAAATGTAGTGTTTGTAGCTAGCTGCAGGCATTTTGTATGTCGTTTCAGCCCTTAGCCAAGATTCGACCTGGATGAAGAACTGAAATCTCCTGTCGTTATTGCCGCTACTTTCCATCTGCACTTTTCAGGTCAGTAGTGGGTGAAAACCACAACATTCATCTTCTTAATGCCCGTCTTTATAAGGGCGAGTGCCAGAAACGTGTTGTCATATTGTTTTGCGCATTTCAACTGAACTTTAAAAAGTCCGCTACTGTCTAAGGCAGCAGGTTCAAACGCCACGAGGTGTTGCCTGAGTACGTTCTTGCAGGCAGATCGCTATGTTTTATGTCTATTTATTCACTTTGCACAGTATTTATTTTGGGCTCCGACACATGAATGAAGTTATAGCAGTTTATAGAAATGTGATATCTTGTTAAATGTTGGCAAAGTACTATTAACTACAGAAATGTAACTTGCAATGTGTGTATGGCAATGTTAATACAGTTTGAAGGATAAAATGTTCTGAGATTTAGGTTTTTGAATGTTGCAAAGTGACAATGGTGTTAATGAATGAAATGTGTTAATCCAGCATGATTGTAGATGATACGTTTGCATTAAGTACAGTGAAGTGTTACTGAAAATCTGCACTTTTATTGCAGTAGGTTTGATTTATTTTATAATATGCACTAGAAATGTGAGATGCAATGAATCACAGACTGACTCAGGGTAATGTTAAGTTTGTAAGTAAGTCTTGGGATACGTAACATATATGAACATGGTTAATTTTGACCTGGCTAAAGTTCCACACAAATCATTTACATACGTAGCTGTAATGGGTGTGAATGCATCAAGTACATACCAATATACAAATGACCAAAGTGGGCATCATATACAACAAAATAAACCCCTTCCCATCTGTAACGTTATGGTTGGAAGGTTGATGGCATTAAGATATCTGTTCGCTAGCGTTAACTGGTGAGTGGTAATGTCTAACCTTTGACTTTATAAAACAATGAACAGTCTGCAATAATTTGAGTGTGTTGGTAACTTTCTATATTAGCTATAAGGTGAAATTATACGTGATTTATCTGACTCGATTATAAAGAGAGAGAGTAATTCGTTAGTCAATCATCGAGACACCCTTATGGGGAGAACATGAACCTGAGAGATACCCCACCTGAGCCCAACAGCAACAACGGTGCCCAGCGAGAATCGAACCCAGGACCTTCTTGATGTGAGGCAGCTGTGAGCCCTGAGCCATGTGGTAGCTTATCACATAGAATCCCTCATCTGTCTGTAACTAATGACGTTCATTTTGCTCCACTTTGCACAAAGCTAGCCATTTTAATTATTACCTAGCAATTAGCTATCATTAATAAGCCTTACAACAACATTACTCACTTATTTTGTCAACCTTCCTCAAAAATCTCTTGACGTCTTCAAGTTTGTCCTTTGAGCTTTTGCCATGTTAAGCCTGTATTTACTATTTAATAAGTTAAGAAGCTCTTCTTCCTTTTCTAGTATTACAGCAGTTGGCATCCAGCATGTTGGTGCATTACCGCCACCTTCCTTTTACCTTAAGAAGCTCTATTTTACGGAAGAGGATTAGGGCCACATGTTAATTTTTTTTGGAGTTCTGACTTTAATCTCAGAATTCTAAAAAAGAGAAGACTTTTTTCTTCTTCTAGTTTTACAGCGGTTGGACCTGGGAGACCTGAGCGGATAGAGGAACGTAGTTATTGAGGCTATTGTCGGTGAAGGTGGCGGTAATGCACCAAGTGGATGCCAACTGCCATAAAACTAGACGAAGAAGAAGTTCTACGGTGTTTGGCATCCGTGTGCATTACCACCACCTCCGGAGCAGACAATAGCCTTAATATCTACATCCCTGCCCACTGTCAGAACTCACATGTGGCTCTGATCCTGTTCCATAATGACTTAATGCCTTAATGCCTTAACCATGTGTGTTACATGCATATTCTCACTTTTTATATATTTTCCTATAAATGTATTAAACTGTCAGCCAGTTTCTATTGCGATAGCTCCTTATTTTATTTATTAGCTCAATTTAGTTCATTCCTGCTTCTAAAATAATGATATAGGTTAACAGTCCGCAAAACACATTTTTAGAGCCTATGGTGGTGTGGCTCAGAGGTTTGTCTTCAGTTCCTCCAGCAGAGGGCCTGCAGTGTTTACAGAAACCTGTGCTGAGCTCTGTGATGCACAGAGAAGAGGGCGGTGCTTCTTTTCCTGTTCATCCCCATCAGTATCCAGAGCCGGTGGTCGTGCAGACACCTGAAGATACAGACAGCCTTTCTCATAGGGTTTTCAGTTCTCAACTCTGTGTCTACTCGATCAGTCTCTCTCCATTTCTCCCGGTCTGGGCGGCTTCCTCCTCTTTACTGGCACACAGTCCCACTCGTAGCTGGTCCACCTCTGCACAGGTGGTGATTCATTAGTCCCAATAATCTGCACAGCGGACAGAGAATTACTATTCATTTATGTCCAATCTTGAGCCTGTGTAGCTGTCACATGAAATGAACAATCGATTTGAAGAACTACTCCTCGTACTACTCATCCCTGTCCAATACTGGGAATGTATAGCTGTCACGTGAGAAAAACATACGCATGTGTGGACAAATGATCGACTTATTAGTAATCCTGAGTAGTAAATAAGTAGTAATCCTGAGAGGACTAGTTCCTACTAGTACATAACAAAAGAGTAGTTCAGTGAACGATTCACTCATGCTCGACACATCACTAGTAAGTCTTTGGATGCAGGAGGTCTTTCCACAATTCAAATCATAAGTCACTGAATTTTCAACCGATATTCAAGCAGTTTTGTTTGTTACAAATGCCAGCCATGTATTTGATACACAACACTTGAATGCAGGGTTTCATACAAAAATACTTCATCTTATGTAGGGTTAGGGTTAGTAACAGTAATATTTCTATAATTAATGTATTATTTTCTTGCTGCCATGATGATGTAAATCTGTTTATGTAAATAATTAATACAAAATATTTAATTACAATAAACGTAAAATAAAAGTTAAAAGATTAAGTAAAATCTGGCAGCCTTCACAATTCCGTTTTTAACTACATTTATAGTGATATATTCACACTTTGATAATTAAAATTTTAAGTCACAGCTAAAAAATAAGATCAGTGTTTCAGCAGGGTTGTGCAGTTAGTCATTCTGATAAACCAGTATTACAGTTTTGTGCAAGTGACAATAATAGCACCAGGAAAATGACTGCATGTATAAACAAGAGAGATGAATACAAATTTAGCTCTAATAATGTTAATGTACAAAAAGATTATTATAATTTTAAGCATCTTACTGATATATTGATTTAAAAACAACTTTTATCTTTACCCGAATAGTGTTTTTAGGGAGTGGCACGGTTGGCTGGTAATATACATTATCAGGGAAGTGCAAAGACAGGTGGTGCGACAGCGATCGTGGGCCGGTCTGGGCCAAAATGCCTGGGCCGTTTTTTTGTCCCAGTCTAGCCCTGCTCATGCCTTGACTGCTTGGTCCACGACAATCACCAAGTCGGTAGGTTTCATCCTCTGCGGTAAATTAATTTCTACAGAAAATCCATCCAATAGTTCTAAGGTAGATATTTCAGTCTGGACCAAAGCGGTGGACCCACCAACCGATTGACAGACAGACAAACACACGACATGACCTAACCCTAACACAAAACTAAAAACATTTCCAAAAACAAGTGAACAATACATCTGGCTCTTGCGACACCGACTATGCAGTCACTGAATCTTTGCCATCACAAATCCATTCCTAGAAATGTCTTAAAGTAAGAGGAATTAAAAACCTCTTATCAGATGAATGACCGGGATGAGAGGAATTTGTGCTCTGTACGCCTACAGTCAATGCAGACGTTACATACAAGCTTGTACAAGCAGCCTCGGATACATACATATGAGCTGTTCAACACACAAACAAACACTGAGCCTCTATTCAAATCTAAGATCCCAATTTATCAAGTCTTTGGTGAAAGATTTACAGATCAGCGTTCAATCTTGTCTAATGGTTTTATTGCTGACACAGTTCACTCGGTAGATGAAGTCTGTCACCCATGAGTGAAGCCACACTATAATCCTCACTGACTGAGCATGTGATCTCATCTCTGTCAGCTCGTCTCAGCTCTTCCATATCAGCTGTATTCATCTGCAGTGTCCCTTCATGGGAACTGGTTCTAACAGCATAAAGGTGATACAACCTGGGCTCTGTCTCAACATTTTAAATGAGGGCAAAGCCTTAAAAAAAACAAAACTGTGTGAAAGCTTTCTAAATTTTAAAGAGAAGCAAAGACTAGCTTGAACAAGAGTTCTGGATGGGATAAAAGAAAATCAAAGTGCTGTGGGAACACGCTGTAGCTGCTCTGTGGCTTTTTAAGGGTAAGCGTGTCCGTCATGTTTAAATAAGGGAAACACGCTTAATCCAGAACAGTGGAAAAACACACTGAAGAAGGTACATGGGGCCCTCTACTTCATTACATTAAGTCATCCCTTAAGACCATGAAAGGCCAACTGGTACAAACACTGGGTGGCTGATGACAGGAAGAAGATCGCGGCTGACAATTATCCAGCAGAACCACTCTTTAAAATAAACACCCAATAACGTCACAAGTCATTAAACCACGCTTAGCCATAGTGAGGTAATGCTGTATGATGTGCGATTTGACAGACAGCAGGGAGCAACAAACTTGGAAAAGGGCATCCGTCGTCAGTTCAAATCCCCATACCAACTGAGAAAATGTGCCAGGAGAAACTGAGGGAGCAATGTTTATTCCCACCACAATGAACAGCTTTCAAGGTGCCCTCGAGCAAGAACATTTTTGGGGCTTGTTTTCAAAATGTGCTGGTGTAGGTGTTCCCACTGATGAACAGCACGTGTTTCGCAAGCCTTTACAAACCTTTTCTTCCTGGCATTTTTGAACATTTCACATTTTGTGGGAGTGCGCCTGTAAATACGTCTTTGCCTTTTGTACGGATTGCCATATGCACATTTGATGCATCTATAAGAAACAATCCATGTTGGATGCAGGCACAAACAGCGACAGCTACTGTTTTGGCTGTACATGCGGACTGGTGGGTCATATTTAGACAGAAGATAATATATATTATATCATAATTAGACATCTATTTCTTCTCTCCAAAGTACACAATCAAAACTGCGACCTCTGGAATGTCTTCTAAATTAAAATATATTTTGTTTGGGTGTTAGATGTGCACTGCTTTTATTGCTACTATGCAGCTGTAATGTCTTAACCTTAAAAAACCTCAACATCACACAATCCTCAAAAATCACCCAAAACATGGTGAGAGCAACCAAATTGACTGAAACCAGAATGGAATCACCCGTAAGGGACACTTTCAGATGAAACCTAAAGGTTTTGTTTTGAATGGGATGTGTGCTATGAAGAGGCACTTAATGTGTCCACCAGTCACAGGCCTTCGGAAAAACACACAAAAACAGATGATCACCAGGAAGCTTAACAGATTTTAGTGACTAATACGCTGCATACTGTCCTGCAAAGGTGGTTCTCCACTAAGTCCAATCCTGAGCCAGGAAATACTGTATGGCCAGCCCTAAATGGCACAACAGATGAATTTGAGTTTGAAAAACAACAAAACATCGAGTTCTTTCTCTGGATAGCGATGCCTTACTGCTGTTTGAGAGATGGATTAATGGATGGAAAGAGAGGAGAAACAGGAGCAAACGGAGGACACGCTGACAGGATGTTCTGGTGAGTTTGGACAGTACTGCAGATTGGAGCAGACTGTAACAGGCCAGTCCAACTGAATGTCCAGCATATGGCCCATCTCAGTGGGACGTTCAATCCTCAACCACAACGCCCCCTAAAATATTTGGTTTTCCCCTTATCCGGTCTTACTCTGAACCCCACACGCACACACTCACACTCACACTGATGATCTCAACCATCTGACCAAATGATAGAAAAGAGACAAAGAAGAGCTGGAAAGAAGATGATTTTTATGGCAGGCAAGTGAGGGAGAGTCTCAAAGTCTCTCTCTAGATCCCAAAGGCTGTGTGGGTGTGCATCAGCACAACAGCGTTAAACACTGTGCTGGAACAGAGAATCCCCTGACATAACCGAAGCATAGACTTGCCAAAACACAGAGTCACAGTGGTCAACAAGGGAGAATTAGATAAATGTTACATCGTTTCTTGAGCACAAGGGATGTGATCTTGTCATGGAAACACTGAATCAGAATCTCCATGGAATGCCCGCCACTAATTTATAGGGTGTTAACTGCAAATAAAATGATTTTAGTAAAAATGGTCATGTAAATGCTCTGAAGAGGGATTTGAGGTAAATTAATAGCGATTTGTTCATTTTATAGCACCAATGGGCATCCGGCTTTCTCTTTCCACCTTTATATCCCTTTGTAAAGCAGGGCAAATTTGAGAAAATAACATATGAGACGTTATCTACAGCATTAAGGTAAACATATATAATGTCTGTCATCTAATCTGGTTACAAACTCAATAACACTAGTGCTATAATATTAGTGCTTTAATCCTGTATTCACAGTTTAATCATGACTAACTGCTATATTCATAGAAAAGCCCACAGAAAGCCTGTGTTGAGAGAGTAGAACTGTGTCTTTAACTAAACTGGTTAGACACTCCTTTTACTACCCTAAGGAAAAGAGTTCAAATTAAACTGTGAGGCCATCTAGTGGTGTATGACTGTTACATGTGTTCCTATATGTTGAAAAATATTCAAAAACAGTGTGCAATGAAAGGTATGAAATATGAATAAATGTAGCCAAAACAATTAAAGGGACGACACATTAAACTGCCATAACCTAAAAGAAAGCCTATAAAATGTAAACCATAGTTCTGCGAGTAAAAATAATAAAATCATGTGGTCTCCTCCTTCACCCCCTGGAACCTTTTCCCTTTCTTCTACACCTGCCACATCTTTTCTATTACAGCCCTGTCTCATCCCCTCTGCCCTCTCCTCAGACTACAGACCAGTGGTCTATTGTCGGGGTCAGGAGTTTAGGCGAAAACCAATCCTCCCGTGGGGAAGCAGCCAGAAACGTACGTGGAGCTATTTCAAGACTTCTCGATAATGAGGAGGCACGGGTGGAATCCTGGAGCCATGTTCTTTTTCATCTCACTCACACTAAACCCTCCATACACACACCTCTCAACAGCCATAATAAATGCATCCAGATGTAACTCCACCTTCCAATCTGTCATTATAGAAATAAAAACCAGGCTTATCTCAAAACTAATGAAACATTCAGCCAGTTAATTATTTTATTTTACATTCTAATGTAAGATTCACCTTCAATTTATTCTGAAATACGGCAGATTACTCCTTGTATGTCACCTGATTCATGAAGCTTTCCAAGTAATACCAAATTAGACAGACTACATGTGGCTACCAGGTGTTCAGTATCATTCTTAGAGGTGCATTTGGGTGAATCCTGTCTCTCTCTTGGGTCAAAACAGCCTGCTGTTGCCCCTTTTTCTGACAGCTGAGGGTTTATTAATAAACCTAAACAGATTTGATGTAGTCATGGTCACACATAGCAGCACACTGACTGAGAGAGGGGCTGGGTCAACTGTCCCTCCCCTCCCCTCCCCTCTCTCAGTTCATCTGCACACACTGCTCCCGCTCACTATTAGCCGCTCACTTTGCTTTGTCGTTTGAACCAGAACTCATTTCCAACAGATTCATCCCTGAGGATACCACACAAGGGCAGAAGAAACAAGCATACACGCCAGACGTAAGTACAATTATCTTTCATGTCGACATGTTTTGCGTAATTGATGCAGATCAAATTTGAATGGAAACCGTTGAAATGTATGCAATTATAATGCAAAGTCACCATCCATGCTGCTCTCAGCACTCACCTTTTAAATAACTATCTTTGTGAACTAATTTAGCAGTTTCAAAAAAATGAAAAGCATGAAGCTTAAACTAAAGTTTATGATGTTTAATATAAGAACAAAAGTAAATGTTCAGAATGCTCAGCGAAAAAAGGCCAGTGCAGTGTTTGGGTGGTGGCGGTCTAAAGGAATGCTACTCGTGCCCATGCCTCTCCTGCAGCAAGACAGCTGGTGACTGTCATGTCGTCCCTGAGGGGCTTAGACAGAGCCACAGAAACAAGGGAGTCTTTGGTGTAGATTTTAGCACTCAACATTATTCGTATTATCTGACCCAGTTTGACCTCAGGTTCCTAAATTTGCCTCGAGATCAAGTATATATCCATCCATCCAGTTTAAAACAACCGCTAGAGCTGCGTCATGAATTTTGGTCACGGAGGTCATGGCGAGGAAACGGCAGCCAGCAAAAGAAATGTCACACTTGTCTTCCGTGCCCTTTCTACATTACTAATCTCTGCTCATGACAGTATTGGGTCAGTTTGATCAATTTACTCTCTGGGAGTCTCTGGCCAGTCTTGGCAAACACCTCAAAGGCTGAAATTACAGCCACATTATTCACCAGGGGTGAGTGCAAATGCCCATCCATCCGCACGGCGACATGTTATTATAATCAGCTCTCTAATGTAATCCGTGTAATGCCACTTGTTGGAGCTTTTGAAAAAAGCAGTTTGTAAGTGTTTATATTAGTACTGCTGTGTTCATGTGAATGCACGAGTAGCCTTGTTTGAAGTGGCCTGATCATTGCCAAGCAATCAGATAGTCCCTGGTGGGCAGCTGCTGGTAGCATACTGTCCACTAAACTGCTCCCTTTCCCAGCTCTACATACACACATGTGCTAATGACATCAGCATAGCTTACACAGACATCTGGCCAAAATATGAACCCAACTCTTCTGTTGACATGTCATCAGTGCAACAACCAAAGCCATCGTGTTTAATAAACTAGGCCGTCTAACATATGCATATGCTTTTGTCAAGGGATGAGACGGTTGTAAAGGAGACATCTACATTGAAGGTGGCTACAAGCATTAGACTAAACCAATGGAGGACCTAGACGACAACATCTCATCTACAGGGTTCGACCCACTCTTCATCAAAGAAGAGGACGCAGACCCGGACGGAACCTTCATGGAACAAAGAGAGTACAACATGGCACAACCTGGAGTCAACTTCACTGCAACGCAGCTGAATCAACAATCAGCTTTAATCAAACCATACTTACAGAATATGGATGAATTACTGAAGAGCTGTGAGGAGCTCACTGGTATGCCTTTTGGCTCTCACTTCTCAGCAAGTTACAATGAAACAAGCCTGACCGAATCGACTCATATCCACAGCAAAGAGGAGGACAAAATGGAGAGCTACAGAGAAGCAAGTATTTCTCCCCAAGCGTATCTTTCCACAACCTACATTGACACACACATGGATGGGGCTGGAACAGAAGACCAGCCAGCAGCACAAGGCCAGGCGCAAGGCTTGGACACCATCATCAACAGGTGTGGTGTGACATCAGAAGTTTCTCGCCAAAGAGAAATGCCTCTCACTTCAGTGGGGAACAAACTCAGCAACACCATGGTGGAGTACGAGGGCCAGCTGTTGGGAATGTTGGCCATGCTGGAGAGCTGTATGGAAGAGGCTGGGATGGACTTTGAGCCACAAGACTGGGACACAGATGCATGCCAAGAATATGTACACATCAGCGAGAATCCTCATCTTTCTAGGGGTACAAGACTGGTGCCCATTCAGCAAGGGAGGCCCATGAAGTTGGAGACCCAGCCAATGCAATTAGAATCCTGGCCTGGTCAACATGCTGGGGGAGATAAAGCTTCCAAGGAAAGCAGAAATGAGGTGACCGCAGGCTCAGGAACAAACGGAAGCCAGCAGAATCCTGTGCTTAGCTGTGACAAAAGCTTCTCAATGGAAATACTGCAAAGGCAAAGGAATTTGAAAACTGACCAGGAGGTTCTTGATCCTCAGTTCAGGTTTTCTGGGCCATTGATGTCATTAGAGAGTACTCAAAATGATCCAATGTACTGTGAGCCGTCAAAGACAGGATACATGGCAACTAATGAAGTCACATACACGATGAGGGATGTAACTGAGATCGAAGTAGATGACACTGAATTGCCAGCTGAAGAGACAGAGGAGCTCAAGATGGATGCGAGTGATCTGAGATCTGGCATGATTGAACTAGGTGCTCTAGGGTCTCAGATGGAGGAGTGTATAGAGGAGGTACAGCTCTTGGAGAAGAGGAGGGGGGAACTGCTGGCAGAGGTGCTGGAGATGAGGGGGAATAAAGACAGCGAGGAGGCAGAGGGGAGCAATGAAGAGGAGTCAACTGAAAGCAAAGTGGCAGAGCTGGTGAAGGTCCTGAAGAGGGAGGAAGAGGGGAGACGAGAGGAGAGGAAGAGTGAGATTCAGAGGCTCAGGGAAGAGAGAGCAGAGGAAGAGAGGAGGATGTGGATGGTGAACCTGGAGAGACAGGGGCTGCAGGAGGAGCTCAGAAAGCTCAAGAGGAGGCTGTTCACCATGGCTCGGGACTGTGCCCACAACCACGTCGCCCTGAACACCCAGCACCGTGAGGTGGAGCTGCTAAAGAGAGAAGAGGTAAGAAAAATCTGTTCATCACGACAAAAGGAAACCGCCACATAAAAATCTTTCTCTTCCCATCTTCCAGGAGAAGCTGCAATCACTGGTGGTCCAGCTGACAGAAGAGGGCTCCCAGCTCAGGTCAGCCCAACAACAGCAGCTCTTAGACCTACAAGCAAAGCTTTATGCCCAGAGATCCAGTCAGACCACCAATACCCAGGACGAGCTGACCCAGTGTAGGAGGAACCCCTGTGGGGACATCCAGCAGTACCTGCAGGGTGGGCTGAAAGCGCTGGAGGACAGGTGCTATCACTGACCGAAATTGACGTTTTTATTTGGTCACGATAATTACTCTCATCCTGTTATTTTGTCTTACTTAAACACAGGCCTGTAGTGGCTGGTTAAATGCATGTTTCACATTAAAATGTCAATGGTTGTCTTGGCCAGGTATGAGCCCATTTTGCTCACGCTGCTGAAGAGGAGAGAGGCAACCGCGGGAGCACTGGTGAAAGCCAAAGAGCAGGCCCAGGAGCTAAAGGTCCAGCTGAGACCCCTAAAGGAGGAGATCCAAAAGCTAAAGCTCCAGAGGGCTTGTCTGGAGGAGAAACTCAAACTTACTCACATACAGAGGAGAGAGGATGTGGGGCAGTACAAGGTAAGCCATGTGTCAGGGGCATGTGTCAAATGGGCAATGCAGAGGCAGGCCGTAGGTGAGCTTAGGAAGTAGAAAAACTGTCCTTCAAATGTGCATCAATAATAGGCAGGGTCACCTGATACGTAGAGCATTAAAGCTATGCCATTCAAACAGGAGACCGTGTGCTGTCTGGAGGAGAGCAGCAGAGAGCTGAAGACCGAGTTAAAGATTCAGGAGAGGAAAACCAAAGTGATAGAGGAGTTGAGAGACAGCCTAGCCAAACAACTACTCCTTATCAGGTAAGATTTGTTGATCTATCCTGCATCATACTTAGAATAACTTTTAGGGTAGAGTTCTAATTCAAACATTTTTCTTACAGGGCTGCCATTGAGGACCGCAACAAGTGTGATGAGGAGAAAACATGATTGTATGTTCTTGATTTAATTTTTTGTCTGCCACATAGCCAACTGTAAGGTTAAATTAATGCACTTTAAAGACATTGACACAAGCAGTTATAGCTCAAATTGACAATTTGTTTTTTTAGAACAGTCTGTAATAATTTACTGGACTTCAGCTTGTAGAAAGGTTTTTGTTATGAATAAAGGCTTTGTGTTCATTGTAATCGGAGTGCGACTGACGAGTTAAATGTCTGCATGAAGGGCGGAGAGGGGTTCATGTACTTATAAGGGCAACATGGCCGAAGAACTAAACAGTGAGAGACAGTGTAATAGAGTGAGAGTAAGTTCGGCAGACAGTACAGCACCAAGATGTCACACCAGACACAAAAAGGTCTAAGCAAAGTTATATGAGGTACAACAAACTCCTTCACTAAAAGGATAATTTAAAAATACGTCCAAGCTTAGCAACGTGCTGATCCTATTAATAGAATATGTAAGTAACACATTCGTATTGAGAAATGTTGACAATACATCAAGTTGACTCAAAGACTAATGAAACACATTTTATTAAGAATGCACTCACTGTACAAATATTGAACATA
This sequence comes from Gadopsis marmoratus, assembly GCA_036023855.1. NCBI lineage: Eukaryota > Metazoa > Chordata > Actinopteri > Centrarchiformes > Percichthyidae > Gadopsis > Gadopsis marmoratus. The sequence goes on from JAVQJF010021446.1 coordinate 18,923, forward strand.
GAAAAAGTTCAACCACTAATCTACATCACGAAAACACAAATGATTATTGTATGACTAAGGGGAGGGGAGGTGGGACCACAGATGGACATTTCAAACGGTAGATTCACTCCAAAATTGTAATTTAATTCAGAAGCAGCTGGTGTGAAAAATCAGTGTTTAGAACAATTAGGTGGTGACCAGCGTAAAGCAATAAAAATATGAGACTTTTTATGACAATAAGCTAGTCTGTTAACAACTATCAATGTCGCCATAAATATCACCATGCTGTGCATCGAGTCAGGGGGAGCTCTTTTACACTCGTTAATAGCAGATAATCATAAATTACCACTTATTGTGGGTTGTCAGTTTGATCACCACCGTAGGTTCTAGAAACTAATTTTATTTATTATTGAAAAACCATTGGCTAAAACATTTCAGTGTAGAAGGGAGGGCCAATTTGGTTACAAAAATATAACTTTGATGTGCACTGCGAAAAACATGGATGAGATTCTTCAGGCAATAAATTACTCAGTTAAAGGTGAATTCTTCACTTTGAGTATTCCAAAAAGGGACCAGGGCTACACATGATTATTCTTTCTTGTATTTACAGTGACTTGCGGCATAGTGTCCCACCAGTAAAGTAGAGAAGGATGGGAAGAAGTATCTGCAAAAAACTACTGAGGTGGCAGTTTGGCAGTTTGTGATGAGGTCGTAGGTTAAGACACACCTTGCTGTGTGTCTTAACGCAGTGTCCTAACAACTATGTAAGAGGTGTTAGGCTGTGGCTTCAGGGTCTGTAGAACCCTCTGGATCTTCATCGTTGTAGATGTTCTCAGCCTAAAAGAAGATTCAGTGTGTCAGCCACAAACTGTCAAAACATATTCACGAATCAGTCGCTTGCTGTCTGTGACCTTAACATGCTGCCGCACAATATATTTATCTTCTAGATCATCTTTGATGGAAGACGATATATAAAACAAAGAAGCAATCATGTTCTCCGCATGTGGTCTCTTACCATTTGCCAGACTTGCATAATGTTGTCTTCAGACACCGAGCAGATGACCCAGGGCTCGTTGGGGTTCCAGGAGAAGTCAGAGATCTTGGCTGTGTGGCCTCCGTGGATAAACTAGTAGACAGATGAAAGGCCAGGATTTTCATTATTGTGTTACAAGATGATGTTACCAATAACAGAGAACCTCATCTTCATCAACTTCAGCAAACTTCAATGAGACTCACCAGTAGCTCAGGCGGGCCATCCTCTGCATCTTCTGGAGACTGCTCCTCTCCGATTTTACTACAAAAACAGACAAGCGTTAAACTTTGTACCAACCAATGTTACAGTATGACTAACCCACACACTGAAAGAGTTTCACAACCAGAGTGTCTTCAAGTAGTCTGTTTTCTAGCAGCCATATGTTCAAGGACTGTACTACAGCACGCTATCTCATCTTTAAATTGAATCTGTATTCAATAAACCATAGCATTGCTCTGGCAAAGACAGAGCTGAAACAGAAACATGGGCATGTTGGTGGACATTGGGGCTAAGTAGATAAGTTCTTTACCTGAGGTCCCAGACATTGAGGCGGCGGTCTGTTCCACTGGATGCCAATATGGTCTCATTATGAGGTGACCACTGAACCTGGAGAAGCCAGTCACAGAACTCAAATTAGGTGATATTGAACAGCAACGCCGATGCACAAAACTGAAACTTTCGTCACAAGGAATATGTCAGAGTACAGCTGGGCTTGTCATGTGTTGATGCTTCAGATTTATGTTAACTTTTTGACTTATACTTTAGAAATACTTCAAAGCACCAGGATCTTGTTGTCGGAGAGCTAAAGAGATTACCATTGATAATTGCATCAGTGTGGTCCAATTTATTCCATTGTTTCTTATCTGACTGTACAGATTTGAACACAAGACCCCTGATATTGTTGCATCTAGAAAATGTCATAAGTGATAAATATCTTACCTGGAAGATCTCATCCTTGTGTGACTCGAAGGAATGCAGCTTTAGTTTCAGGTTTCTCAAATCCCAAAGAGCCACAGTCTGTGAGTGGGCGAGAGATAACTTAATCTCTGCAATAATACTGAAGTTACAAAACAGCAACAATATTATCAGTATTAATATAATCAAACATTTATAAAATGTCACATCACAGAATTAAACCCCATGCTGTAATTTAAACTAAATACAGACAATTAACATGTAGTGGAATACTGCATTACCTTGTCTGCAGAGCCAGAGGCAAGTATGAACTCGCTGTACGGGTTAAATGACAAACAGTTGACCTCTGCGGTGTGGGCATCTACTGCATGGCTGGGTTTAGAAGTGTTGTTCGAACGAGTGTCCCAACTGAGATGAAAGATTACACGCATCATTCAATGGACTGTGTAAGATCACATAACTTGTGAATCCTTCCATCTGCCGGACAGTTTTGACTCAACATGTTTCTTACATCATGAGCTTCTGGTCATCTGCTACAGAACCAAAGAGTGACTCGTGAAGCAAGTGCCAGGAGACATCTTCCACCACAGCAGTGTGACCGGTGAAGATCGTCTTCGCATCTACTATCTTCCCCTCCTTCGGCACAGCACTTATGTCCCACAGACAGACAGTCTACAGATTAGGAAAGATGAGAGATAAAACCACTCAATATTTCAGATCCCATGTTTGAACACTTCTTAGTTTCATGAAATTCAGCACAAGTTTATTGTATGGAGCATGTGCTACTAAAATTGGTGACAAGAAAACTTCAAAAATGTGATACGATGCTCGATAATACTGGAATACAGCAATGAGACTTGACTTCTCTCTTACATGGTCATCTGAAGCACTAAGCAGTGAGCCAGACAAATTTGGATTCCAGGAGAGGCCATAGCCTTCTTTCTGATGGCCTCTGAGACGCAGATCAGGGCGACACTCTCCAGAAGCATCTGTGGGCAAAATGATTACACGTTGTCATTTACTTTCACAGCATAAACAGCAGACGTGTTAAATAAAATACTTTTCACTAAGTCAAAAGGTACCATTTAGCTCACTTTACTTTCAAAACGTGTTCAAACAACATCCTTTGGCAATATCTTGTACTGTGTGTGATCTATGTACCTGGCTTGGAGGGGTGCTTGGTGTAGTCAAACACCAGCACGTCTGAGGTGGGGGTCTTGGTGGCAATGATGCAGGGGTTCTGGGGCATATAGCGAGCTCGGTTCACCTCACCCTCATGGCTGATCTTGATTTCTATCTCAATCTTGCCGCTTACTGAGCCGAAGCCTCCAAACTCTGCAGGGAAACACAAGGATATATGTTTATATTAAGTATACAGGGACAATATGTGACTTCTATTTTGTAAAGAAAGACCAAAGGCAACTACTTTACATCCAACACTAAAATTTTAATAGCTTGCTTGTCTGCTTGATTTACAGCGACTAATAGCACCAAAAAGTGTCACTCCATTAAATGACTTCAGAATATAATTATGATTCTATTATCATCATTATTATTATTGTATCGCCTTAATTAAGTTACGACAAGTTTTGGACCTGCTATAGATATACAGCATACATGAGAAGTCTGCCTGCCTGAAAATTCACTCATCTATCATGTGACTATACAAGCGTCCAACCTCCTTTTTCGCTGTCATAATGTGAGGCGTCAAACTGGGCGTCGTCATTGGGCAGCTGGACACTGGCAATGACCAGGTGATTCTGCTCATCAGATGTGTGGGTGCCCAACACCAGCCGGTGCACACTGTAATCCTTCCCCTCTGGCCTGGCAAGGGGGGGGAAAAAAAAAAAGAAGAAATACTTCATCATTAATGTCATTCACGCTTATTTCAAGAGTGCATGTTGGTATACACGTGTGAGAATTACAACTGGCCCACTGTGTAAAATTGTGTACCTGGAGACATCAGGCAGCCACTGAGCAGTGAGGCTGGGCCACTCCAAAGCGTGGGTCATAACCAGGTCATACAGGAAGGGAGTGTTTTTCTTCCAGATCTTGTACTCCTCATTTATCACCCTCTCCTCCACTGCATCATCAAATGCACCTGCTGAGAGGACACAGAGATGACAGCGCCAGCGGTGAATGGTTGCTCAACCACAATTTAAGGTTTTACTTACTTCAAACGCCTGCAAGATGCAGGTCTACCTTGCACTTTCGTGTCAGTTTAATATTAGGGGAATTGCCAGTGTATCGCACAAGACAGTAAAAGCATTAATGACAGCTAATGCTATGGCTGTTTATGGTCGTCTTTGCAGACGACAAATGTCACAAATTAACTGATTGGTGTTCAGTGTGACGTGTTTTCAGAAGCATATGACCACTGGCTTAACATTACCTGGCTATCACGGTTGTGCTCTTGCTAGCGTTAGCATACTTGTTATAGACGGTCGCGTTGCGGCCTTTCTCTCAAGTAGAGTATATAGCAGGAAGCGTAAACTGGCGGCAAACAACGCGAAACCAATAACTGAAAAGTGAAGCGGAGGTCGTTGCAGCTCACACAATGAAAATGCACCCGACTTTTGTTATGATTGCTAAAGGCCAGCTCAGGAGCTGCGGCAGCTAGCTGCTGCCTAAGCTAGCCAGGTGGCTAGCGAAAACATGTCCGATAACCGGGTTATTTGTCGCTGAAAAAAATAAAAGCTTTCACTTTACCTTCCTTGTCTGCCATTGCCGGTATCTTGTGGACTGCGGCGATTTAAGGTTAACCGAGATGCGGCGACAAAGGGCCTCGTCTCAGGTCCTCCTCTGGCGTGCTTTGTTTAAAGCACAGAGTGAACGGCGCTAAGCTAACAGCTAACTGAGCCGCCGACTGTGACAGACGTGGGTGCATTCGCGCGCTCGCTCAGTGCAAGCGAGAGGGCAGTCCCTCCACCAATCAGACCGCAGCAGCTGTGCTCGTGTTGGCCAGCAGAGGGCACCGGAGGAGGCGTGATGCTACCTTCAAGCACCTTCATTAGTGACTGTATGTACCACTACATATATCCTCCAAAGATAAAAAAACAAAAAATACATTAACACAAAATGTGTATTGTGTGATGAATGCTCAGAGACAACGCATCACTTATATCGGCGGTGTAACTGCACAGTGTTTGTCTACTATTAACACATTTATTGCATCTTACATCAGCACTGACTTTCTGTCGGAGTTTCAAAACGATCTTAACCTCCTGAGAACCGAGGGGAAAAAAGTATCTTCCACTTGAACTTTTCTTTGTCTCAGCATGAAAACAATGTTCCCCTCATTACATCCAGACACATGAGATATCATTGGAAATGCCAGGATGTCCTCTATTTAGCACACCAGGACTAGGGCAGCTCAAATGAATAAAAAGATATAGACCAAAACCCAATGTCCACTACAGAGGACATAAATGAGTAGGCTGGGTCTCAGGAGGTTAAATAAAAAATATTCTAAATGTTATGTTCATACTTGCCAAATATCTCATTTATGAATGTACATTTGCAAAAACAGACCCATCGTATCGTTTATTTCTTGCTCTGTTGTTTGTATGATCTGACTTTGCCGGACAACGCTGTGGAAAACACTGAGTCTTATTCCTTTAGTATTTTATCCGTACTGTGTTGTTCAAACGAGGGCTGGATCGGCATGGCAAGCCCTTTTAACATTTAATCAGTAGGACTGATATCAATTATAGATATGAACAATTGCTTTTTCACTAGTTCGAATTCCAAGCCAACATATCCATAATGTCATTTTGACAAACATATATACAATTAATTTCTCACCAGTCAAAATGTTCATTCTTGATATCAACAACTCATTTCTTACTAGTGGAAATGTTAATTGTAGATATTATAAAAAGGGCTTGCCATATATTCTTACTAGTGAAAAAGCAATTACTGATATCTATAATTGAATGCCAGCTTTGACTGGTCGAAACGTAATTTCCACCAGTGAAAACTAAATAACTACTAGTCAGCCAAACTTAATAAATGTTAAAAGGGCATCGGTACATTTTTATTTGCACTGTAAGCCCACTTTACTTATCAGACCAAAATGTTTCCCGCACTCAACCATACAGAACGTTAAGAGACGTTTCAGAAACATGATTTTAATACGGTCTTCACTTGCACCGCATTCTCTCTCCAGGAAAACCCTTTCATTTTGCACGTGGGACTGTCAGTGTCCACAGCCATTCCTGGAAACAAGACAACATTCCTTTGCTTGTTGGCTATTGGTTAACTGAATTCGCACTGCAGCACGAGGCCATCTGATTGGGCGCTTGCGTTTCCCCTAATCTCTCATTGGTCGAGGATCACGCGGGCCTGTCAAAGCGCGACTCAAGCTCGCTGAACGCCGTTAAAGCAGCGTTACCTCCTTTTCCGCCGTGTCGGTCCGCGCTGTCAGCATGTCTGATGTGGCCCGTGTGCTCGACATCCTCCGGTCGGTGTATCAGCGCGTACAGACGCTGGAGGAGTTCGCCGACAGCATCGTGTTCAGAGGAGGACAGAGAGCAGTGCTCACCGAACAGCCCGACACAAACCGCTTCAAATCCTTCGTCCGGGGTGTTTTTGTCTGTTCTGACAAGGAACTGCAGCAAGTGCCGAGCTGCAGCCAGGTAACGTTTCCCCAAATCAAGAGCTATCCGGTATGTTTTAGTAGGAGTTCAACATTAAACTTTCATCATAGGTGGCAGTAACTGTGACTGACTCGTGCACTTTATTAAATGAGCAGTGGACATCAAAGGCAATACGTCTTATTGCTAAATAAAAAGCAGTCAGGTTTATAAGAGACTGAATTTGATGTTCTCTTATTGCAAGAAGGAAAGGAACGTGTCAGGATTTAATAATATAACTCAAATGAGGGATGCTTGCTTCTTACGTTATGTATTTGATGCCTCCCACAGATCTGCACTCTGCCTGAGCTGCTGGCCTTTGTTCTTAACAGTCTGAAAAGGAAAAAAAAAAGGAACGTCTTGGCACACGGCTACAATTTCCTGTCTCTGGCTCGGGAGGAGCGGGATGCAGACCACTTCAAATTCCAAGGCGATATAACGCAAAGTGCGGCCTACATCCATGGCAGTGACCTGTGGAAAAAAGTCACGATGCGTCTCGGCACAGACATCACACGGTACCTTTTGGAGAGCTGCTCCGTGTTTGTGGCAGTCCCTCCTTCGTGCGTATTCCAGGTGTGCGGCATTCCTGTCTATGACAGGGTAACCATGACTACTGCCTCCGCTGGGTTTTATCTCCAGCCTCGGTCCAGGACACGTAACGGTGGTCAGCTTTTAAGGAATCGAAGTGCGGTGACCTTGAAAAGAAGACGGCAAGCTGCGAATCTGACTTTCAGCAAGAAGAGGAACGGAAGGGATGTAAGAGTGAAGAGGGGGAAAAGAAAGAGAGGAACGGATGAGGAGGAGATTATGACTTGTTCAGGAAAGAGGAGACGGGTAGGACAGCAAGAACCCACACAGGCAATCCAACAGGTTTGCTATGAAACAGCGAAGGAAGGGCAGCCCATGTCTGTGGAGCCAACGCTATCAGTGAAGCCTTTGGAAAATAGTGTTCCTGGTTCCAAACAGCCTGTCGAAATGCAAACATCCATGGAGGGAGGACCCAGTTGGAGATCAGGGATTTCCCCCCCTTTGCCTCCCTCGCAATGTTTTATCCGGACTCTGGGATTCCTGTATGGGGGAAGGGACATGCGAGGCTTCCTTCTCAATAGGAAGAAGAAGAGTGCTCACGGATGCAGCAGGCTACAAGGGCGAGATTTGGTACGAACAGTCTTCTTTGAGGGACTGGCGTATCTAAACGGCCTCGAGAGGAAGCCAAAGAAACTGCCCCGTCGCTTTTTTAACATGGTACCCCTGTTCAGTCAGCTGTTGCGTCGACACAGGCGATGTCCCTACAGCAGAATACTGCAGAGGATGTGCCCTGTGGTGGGAGAGAGAGATGCAGGACAAGGGGAAGTAAGCTCCCTCGTGCCTCAACACTGTGCACCTCACCGGGTCTACCTGTTCGTCAAGGAATGCCTCACCTCTGTGATCCCTACGGAGCTGTGGGGCTCCGACCACAACCGACTTAATTTCTTTGTCAGGGTCAGGGGCTTCTTGCACAGTGGCAAGTTTGAGAGGCTCTCAGTGGCTGAACTGATGTGGAAGATGAAGGTCAATGACTGCGATTGGTTGAAGATCAGTAAAACAGGTAACATTGTCATAAACAGTTTTTCTCCTGCTATATCTACATATATATTTATATTTATATATATATATATATATAATTTTGGCTGACTTAACTAAACCACTCTCATCTGCAGGCAGGTTTCCGCCCAGTGAGCTCTCATACCGGACACAGATCCTGGGTCAGTTCCTGGCTTGGCTTCTGGACGGCTATGTTGTAGGCCTGGTTCGAGCCTGTTTCTATGCCACTGAGAGTGTGCGCCAGAAGAACGCCGTCAAGTTCTACAGACAGGAAGTTTGGGCAAAACTGCAGGACTTGGCCTTCAGGTACACACACACACCAGCAAATGCTCATGCCCATACAGTCGTGGGGCACATGTGTCACAAACCATTTTTGTGACTCAGAGGTCACCTCTCCAAGGGTCAGATGGAGGAGTTGACTCCAGCTCAGGTGGCATCCCTCCCCAAAACCACTGTCATATCCCGCCTTCGCTTCATTCCCAAGACTGATGGCATGAGGCCTATCACGCGAGTCATAGGAGCAGATGCCAAAACGAGGGTGCATTTTGATAATGACATGAAAGTTCTCCCTTACATATCCATGAGTTGTGTGTGCACGCTTTTCAGGGCATTTCTTTCCCCCCCGCAGGTCTACCGAGGGCATGTCCGGGACTTGCTGGATATGCTGCGGGCCTGTGTGCGCTCCGCTCCATCCCTCCTGGGCTCCACCGTGTGGGGGATGACGGATATCCACAAGGTGGTGCGCTCTATTGCTCCAGCCCAGAAGGACAAACCACAACCCCTCTACTTTGTTAAGGTTTTTGCCCCTACTTAATTGTCCTGGCAGCGACCGACATAATGTCATGCATACATTTTTGTGATGATACGGCTGCGAAAAACTTTAAACTGTAGTTTTAGCACACTTAAAACCATTAAAATAGGTTTCAGTTTTTTATTAAATGCATTTTTCCTCTGCCATTTACGCATTGCATCGTCTTTTCTCCTCATTTTAGGTGGATGTGAGTGGAGCCTACGAGAGTCTGCCCCATGAAAAACTCATTGAGGTGATTGGCCAGGCTCTGTCTCCTGTCCAGGATGAACTCTTTACCATCCGCCGCTATGCCAAGATCTGGACTGATTCCCACGAGGGCCTGAAAAAATCCTTCGTTAGACAGGTACCATCATACACACACATACTGTATACCGGGGGTCACTAACTGGCGGTCCGGACACAGACGCTATCCTATACGGACCCGGACCTATTACCAATAAATTATAAGGGGGATTTTAAATTTGACGGGAAGCTTCTATTTTAACCGGCGCAGCTTTTCTAGTGTTTACGGCATTGGTTGAGCACATCAGGAAACGCACAGACCAATTGCATTCGAGTTAAGCCATCCCACGTGACGCTACTCAGCCAATGAAGTCTCTGCATTCCAGGTGCAAAAAGTTGCTGCTCTGCATACACCAACAGACGCAAGGAAGATGGAAAGAGTTAGTGTGATATATATGGTGATGTAGCCTAGTAGATGTATCAACATCTGCATGTGATCAATAACTGACTGTCAAATCAAATCAAATTCAGTATTCTTCAAAAAACATTTCACAATATTTATTGTCACTTAACATTTAATCAAACGGATACATAATAATGTAGATAGGTATAATGTTCTTGTCTTATTAAGTACAAGAAGGGCTGCATTTAGAAATAAGAGAAAATAAATAAAATAGCTTTTGAATAACTGAAAATAAAGTTCATAACTTGAGAAAAATACAGTTCAGCAGCAGCTTTTCCCTTTTTCCATAACTGTCTAACCTCTTGACTGAACAGTCTCAACCAACTTTACAATATATAAATCTCAACAAATCTTTCCCTCTTATATCCCTGCTTTTCTGTTGATTAGTGAGAGATTTGAGCTGTAGCTCGTCCTGCCAGGATTTTAAATCTAGGCCTGATTGGTGTCAGGGCCATTCTCATGCACATGTGGAGGTGCTCATCGGTGAGCCTGGAACCATATTTAGTCTTAATTATGTTCATTGTGGAGCCCAACACGGTCAATATGTTTGAACCAATTTAACCAACGGTGGTTGTTTGCCTCTCCCTTTCTCCGGCTCACTCGTCTCTTCGTCTTTTCTGTCTGTGTCGCTTTCTTTATTTTTCTTTCTCAAGTTAGACATTATGATGTTCCAGACCTTTGCTTTAATACATTTTCCCTGACTGGACCTTCTTGAATTTTAGTTGAATGACCCTGCTGTATACAGTATCCTTATGTGTACACACACATACACACACACACGTGCGGTGTTTTGCCAAATTGGAGAGTTTCTCAAGTTTACCAATACAGGGAGATTTCCTGGAGGATAACATGGGATCCACCAACATGAAGGGGTTTGTGATGTCACTGCAGAAAAGCGGAAAGGTCCATCACAGCATACTGGTAGAGCAGGTGAGCGTGAGCTCCTCAGATATTTCTTTAGAAGGACGGATGTTTGATACTTAGTTTTTAACCCGAGCGTTTCTTTTCTATTTCTCCCTTTCAGCACTTCTGCTCAGATCTTCATGGCAGACAGGTGTTGCAGTTCTTCACCCAAATGCTGACTGGCAGTGTTGTTCAGTTTGGCAAGAAGTAAGCATCACCAGCATTAAATAGGCCGACATGGGAGCAGCTTTAATTAGCCTCCTTTTTCTTTTTTTCTTTTTAGTTAGTCTGATTTTTGGCCCCCTGCGTTTCAGAACATACCGTCAGTGCCGAGGCATTCCTCAGGGGTCGGTCGTGTCCAGTCTGCTCTGCTGTCTCTGCTACGGTCACATGGAGAATGTCCTGTTGAAAGACATTACTGAAAAGAAACGGTACAGCACACTGCTATGTGTTTCAGTCAACATCAGCTTGATAGATGTAGCACTTCTGCGGCAGCAGGGGGCAGTCTTTCTGTAGTGTAGCTCTTTTCTATTTACTGTATGTGTTGTTTTCATTTCTCTGTGTCCTGTAGATGTTTGATGAGGCTGGTGGATGACTTCCTTCTGATCACGCCGGACTTACACGAAGCACAGACCTTTCTCAAGTATGAGACACACACCAGGTTTTTCACATATACTTAACTGTTCATGTGACACGAGGGCTCTCAACCAACATTTAATTCTGAGAGAGCTGCATCATCTTTACTAATGCACTTTTCAAATATTACATGATTATTTTTAACCTCCAGAAAATCCATTATTACTACTACTAATACTTGATGAAGCTCTCAGACTATCGTGACTTTAAGAAAAGTCAGATGCAATGGGACCATATTAATTTGTTGTCACTGAATGTATTTGCAGCCATTTTTTGTGTTTCATCGCAGTAAAATTGTTATTGGGGGGAAAAAATACAAGATATTTTCAAGGCCACAACATGACACACAAATGTGTCTAAAGTTAAGTTTCACTTTGACAAGTGGTGTAGTCGGTTACGATCATTTTCAAGATCAAATGAAATTAATAACACTAATAATAATCTTTATTTGTAGAGTACATTTAACAGCAAATTGAAATCAACAAATTATAAAAATCTTTGGTTAAGACAAGGATGATGCAATAATCAAGATGTTTTCTTCTAAAATGACCATCCCTACCAACATTTTTTACTTCCCAGTGCTGAAGATTTGTACTTTATTTTCCAGTTCATTTCTTTTTAAAGGCGATAGTGTCTGTAACAGCAAATCCACACAGGGCTGCACATTCTTGTATTTATTTATTTTTTGAATGGATAAAGGTTGAGAGACACAGATTTAACATAGCGTGATGCTACATTTTGAATTTAGCAGTTGATCACTTGCACATTGTGTGTGTGTGTGTAGGGTGTTGCTGAGCGGGGTACCACAGTACGGTCTGGTGGTCAACCCGCAGAAGGTGGTGGTCAACTTTCAGGTGTCGGAGAGCGTGGGCTCTTGTCCCGGCATTCGTATGCTACCCCCTCGCTCTCTCTTCCCCTGGTGTGGGCTGCTGCTGGACACGTACTCACTGGATGTCTACAAAGATTATTTGAGGTTAAGCACCCCATCAGTTGTAATTACACTGTAGTTATTGACTTGACGTGTGCTTCTTGCATGAGAATTTATTGAGCTTTAGTCAGCCTTTATGGATGTATGGCTTTATAGTGAGTGAACCAACCCCCCCCCTCGTACTTTGTACCTTCTCATAAACATTCTTACAGACAACTCCCAGTCTATAATGAAGGATTCATTTAGAAAACACTGTAAACATTATAAGCACATCTCCATTTGCAGTTTCACAGCAACTTTTCTTGTTGTTTTTTTTTTCTTTGTTTGCATCTTACTTTCCCTCCCTCACAGCTATGCAGGCCTGTCTTTGCGCTACAGCCTTACTTTGGGCTCTTTCCACTCAGCCGGACAGCAAATGAGGAGGAAGCTGATGACCATCCTCAGACTCAAGTGCCATGCCTTGTTTTTGGACCTGAAGGTCAGGGACATAATGGTTTAAGAATAAATATTACAGGAAACCAAGGTATAGTTATAAGGGTGAAATCCAAAAACACCCTGGAATAACCAGCTGCCAACTCAGGAGATAATTTGACATGTATGGACAAAATATAAATACTGTAGTTGTAAATCAAGATTTTGACCATCCTATAATAGGGATCATTTCGTTGTTGGTCGGTTAGTCCGACACTTGGTCCAGGCCGAAATGTCTCAACAAATGTTTCAAGGGTTGCCCTAAAATGTTGGTGATCCCCTGACATTTCCTCTTGGGCCACCATGAGCTAAACAATTATTGGTTTGACTTGAAATGATATTGATATTTGTTACGGACATATATGTCCCCCTCAGGATGAAGTGTAATCACTTTGGTCACCCTTTAATTTTAAGGGCCATCATCAGGTCAGATTCTGTATTTGTCCAATACCTTTTATTATTGAGCATTTCTATGACCAAAAATAACCAAAACTAATGACATTCCTATCAGTCTCAGCTGTACTCGTGTTGTGCTAAATAGTAAATGTTAGCATTCTAACACACTAAACTAAGATGATGGACATGGCATAAACATCATCTGCTAAACTTTGGCATTTTTACATTGACATTGTGAGCATGCTGACATTAACATTTAGCTCAAACACCTCACAGAGCCGCTAGCATGGCTGTAGACTCTCGGTTGCTGACATACGCATAGTTATATTCAAGCAATATCTTTAAATATAAGTAAGGAAAGGGTATATGTGAATTTAGTACTGTTAGAATTGTTTTAATCATATTGGAAGTGATTCTGACCAGATCTTGATCCCTTTGATTAGTCCTCTACAAAGGTTTAAGACTTTGTAGAGTCTCTATTTCTCTACAAAGTCTCTATTTCAGTCACATTCCATTTCTGCACCTTTTTTGCTTTTGTTGCTTTATATGAATGAATGACACCGTTTCCTTCTCAGACCAATTCTCTTGAGGCAGTCTACAAGAACATCTACAAGCTGGTGCTGCTTCATGCATGCAGGTAAAAATGTGTCCCTGTTTTCCAAACCTGAAGAAGAATCTTAATCATCTGATTTTCATTGTTGTTACATAATATGCACATATACATACGACTGTCTATTCATTTGTATTACTTATTCAGATTAAATGGGAACTGGGAATGATATTTTTTTTTCTCCATTAGCCACCTGATGTATTGAAATTCGATTGTGATAAACACAAATCGGGAACTTCCCACTGGCCTTGACTTAATAAATAGGCCTGTAAAGGTAATTCTGCTATTAAAATAGGCACAGGGATTGTCATCAATCAATACCCGCACTGAGCTGAGAACTAATTGTACTTTGTTTTATCTCACAATGTAAATATCTGAATGGGCAGGGCTCATCTCTGTATTCTCTTTTGTCTCTTTCTGTTTTTTGTTTTTCTCTTTAGGTTCCATGTGTGCGCCCAGAGTTTGCCCTTTGGTCAGACCGTTGCTAAGAACCCAGTCTACTTCCTGCAGATGATATGGGATATGGCAGAGTACGCCAATCGGCTCATCAGGATCAGCAACAAAGGCAACATTTCCCCTTCATGCATGTGGAAAAAGTCATTTAAGCAATTTAATTTTCAAAATGTATTTTCTTCTTTTGTTTTTTTTTTTTTAATCTCCCCTTTCACCAGGACTGATTTTAGGCAGTGAGGACCAGACTGGCATTGTGCAGTTTGAAGCAGTGGAGCTGCTTTTCTGTCTTTCCTTCTTGCTAGTGCTGTCACCACACCGTGCTCTCTACAAGGAGCTGCTCGCACACCTGCACAAACGTATGTACCCTCAAGAAACACACACACACACACACAACAATACCACACAGGAAATATCTCATGGAGACACAAGCTGACAAGTCATGATATATTCTTCCAACTACAATAAAAGGTTATGTAGGATGTTTCATACAAAAAGGTACAATACAACATGCTGCACGATAGATGAAACATAAAAAAAATACAGATGCAAGAGACGGCAACAGTCAAAACAAAGCAGAATAGATTCTTTTCAAATAAATATTTAAAAACAAATAAAATTAGCAGTAAAGTATTGCTCCAACTGGCAATTATTATGATTATTGATTGATCGGCTGGAGTTTAAAATGTCCGACCATCAGTCATGGCAAGAGGCCAAGAGTCGAGATTCAAGAAAATTTATTGTCATTCCAAAACATGAGGTACATGAGAGAATCGAAACTAAGTACTGAGGTCCCGGTGGAACAGCAATTTCCAAAAATCTAAAACAGCATTTAAAAGTATCTTAAAAACAATAGATAAATAAACAGAAATCTCTAAAACCCAAAAGTAATTATACAATGCAAGTAACGATGCATGAGTAATATAAGTATAATATTCAGTATTAAAATAAAAGTATGAATATTGAACATGAACTGTCTTTGAGTAAAGACTGAACAATATGAAAGTATCCTCTTTGTATGTCACCAGGAAGGCCAATGCCTTTGAATGAGTACTGTATGAGAGGTCAGAATTCAGTTTATTGCCACCTCTAATTCCATTCTACAGGGGTTGGGAAAGGTTACGATTACTTTCACAGCTCACCACCAAAGAAAAAAAGCGTCTTCCTATCTTCTGCTGTCGTCCTCTTGACAGGGAAGCGCAGTCTAGAGCGGCGTCTGGGTGATCTGAGGCTGGCCAGGGTCCGACAGGCCACTAACCCCAGGACCCCAGTCGATTTCATGGCCATCCAGACGTAGGCTACCAGCTAGCCTCAATTACAGCACAACCATGAAACCTCCAGCAGCTGAAAGGTCCAGCTTTTCTAAAATGTTTATGTTGTGAGTTTTGTCAATTTTTCTCCAAAATGCATTGAAAATGTAGGCACTCCAATGTTCTGTCAACATTGTTTTGTTTTTTTTGTTTTTTTGCTCGTCTCATCAGGTTTCTAGGGAGTGAGATGAGCATCGCGTCGAAATCAGTCATTTTGATATATATAATCTGTCAGTGTGCCAAAGAAATTGTAATGTATCTGTTACGCAGTGTTTGGAAAGCTGGCTGCAGAGATGGAGGAAAAAATATCCTCATCTGATATAAAACACTTAAGGGATAAAGCTCAGTCATTAACATACCCCATAAACAACAACCATCAGATCAATAAAGATGGATAACTGAGCTACTGTGCTAGACCCTATCTCATCCCACGGCTGTTTGCCTCTCTGGACTTTGATTTATATTTTGTAGTAGTTTTCCACAAAGAAGACATGACCTCATAATTTGTATGTAAGAAAAAAGATAACAGAAATATTGTCAGCCGTCAAATGATTTTTGTACAAGATGATTTACTTTCATGTTCGATGTAGTACACTGATGAGAATCTTTTAGAAAGCTCTCAGAAATCTTCAGCAGGAAGCTCTCATGTTGTTAAAACTACATTTATGTTCACATGTACGGTTGCGTAAACGTGGAATTAAAGACTACACTGCACTGTACAATGGAAATTATTTCATTCTTAAATAAATCCAGAGTATTGAAGAAACAAATGTGAATCGTCAGGTCTGGTCCTGATAAACGTGAACATCAAAAATCAATAAGAATGTCTATGTTACAGTCCATCGTGACTGATTATATGTGTAATCAGGATGTCCTTTTCCCTTCAGGAATGCAGTGACATTTTGTTACTTGCAAACATTTCTTAAGCTTTCTGGTTCTGTTCCTGTGTTTCAACCTCAAAGCCGTCATTGCAGTAGGGATTTAGGTCAGCACGAGCAGAGGACTTCTTGATTCTACAGCAGATCAGTTTGTAGAGGACCACCAGAGGGATGGAAACCACAGGTAGTACACAGAGGAGGACGATGATGACAAACACCCAGTTTGGGTAGGGCTTCATTTCGGCTTCAGGGAATAGTTCCTGAAGAAAGACAAAGAGGTGTAAGATGTAATGTATAGAATATTATAAAATTATTTAATTTTCAAATTAAGTTGAAAAATAGTTTGACATTATGTGAAATTCACTTGTTGACTTTATTCCCAAGTGCTTGAAGAAAATCAATACCACTCATATCTGTGTGCTAAATATGAAGGCTACAGCCAGCAAGCGTTTAGCTTGGCATAACTGAAAGAACCTGTGCAGAACCAAGAAACGCTTCTAGCACTTAACTTCCCATAAAACCACAACTAATTTTAGCTTTTTATTTTGTGTATGGATTAAACCAAGAAGATACCATCTGTGTTAATTGGTGAGTTTTAGGGGTGCTGGTAGATTTTAGACAAAGCCAGTCTAGCAGATTCCACCCTGCTTCCATAGCTAATTTCCTGCTGGTAGATTCATATTTAGCATACCAATATCAAGCTTCTCATCTATCTCGGCAAAAAGCCAATAAGCACAATTCCGAAAATGTAAAACTATCCCCTTTAAACCTGGATTAATTAATTTTTTGGCCACTTTGGGGTCATGTGAGAAGCCGTAACAACATCCACATTTTATCACCATCATTCATTTGTATTCGGGTTTCAGGTTACCTGGTTAATGGAAGTTTGATACATAGTTCCATTTTGTTCTCCACCAACTCTTAAAGGGAAAAATCTGGCTCTTTAGCTCCTAAATGTTCTGCTATGTTCAAAGCTAGTAGGTAACTTTTGTCTGCTGCTGTGCTGGTATCATGAAGTCAGTTTGCCCTTATACCCTTATAGGTTTTCACTATTCTAATATATTTGAGTCTGGGTTCAGTACTTCTACGTAATTCTCATATCCTTGTCAGTACACCTGATTTTGGCTTACATAATCTGGGTTCCATGTGGGATAGGTGGGGTGTTCCTGTGCCTGGATGACCACGTAGGCAATCAACACCGCCAGGAGCATTACAGGACTGATCACCATCCAGCATGCCTTCCAGAAGATGTTGGGCTTCGACCCAGTCATGAAATAGATGTCTTCACTGAAACTGTTGGAAGAAAAGGGGATCAGAGAAAATCTTGAAACACACTGGGATCAAAATTGTACATAAATCCAATAAGACTAGACTGTATTGAAAAATAGGAGAAAATGTTACTTTTTCATCCCATGGACATAAATGACTCCAATGATCTCAAAGAATGCAATGATGAGCAGAGGAACAGAGCCCACGTAGCTATTAAAGACCTCCACCCAGTAGTTCCCCGAACCCAGGCTGAAGATGAGAGCCGTCAAGAAGGCTATCAAACAGATGATCGCTAAGTGGGCGAGAGAAAAAGTTTTTCAGAGTGGAAATTCAAAGGGGAAGACTTTTGACTTGACAACAACTTGAGCTCAGTTGCCTTGACCTGTTACGACTTCTTTAGGGATCCAAGTGGGCACTAGTTTGAGGTCGTTGATGGGTGTGAGGACTCCCTCTATGTTGCCAAACATGGAGGAGAGGCCCAAGCTGAAGAGCATGATGAAGAACAATATGGCCCATATCTGCGAGCCTGGCATCGCTATCACTGCTTCGGTGAACACGATAAAAGCCAGACCAGTACCTGATGCGCTCTGGGGGAGGAATATGAAAGGGAGGCAAGACATAAATGAGGAAGAATGAATTGACTGTACATCTTTGACCAGCGCATGATGTTCTGCACTCCTGGAACGAAAGGGGAGGCGAGAGAAGAGAACAACCAGGATTTAAGGGAGGTGGGGAAATTCCAAAAAAGAATGCAATGTACAAGTTTGGGCATGTTTTCAAAGTAACAATACCTGGTCAAGGAATCTTTGCAGGTCACAGACCCTCAGGTTCAAACTGGCCACCTCATCTGGAGATGTGCGATTTAGGTACTCAAACCAACTGTCGTAGCTCTCCACCGTTATGTTCTGGTCTGAAAACTCAAAGAGGTTGGTCAGAGCCAAGATGTTTCTGCAGATGGGATACAAAATGCCTGCATTGGTATCAACAAGAAATCAAAAGAAGCTGATAATTATATAGAATATGTGTGCATACGTACTCCTTTACACAGGAGTTGTAGACGGTGTTGGCTTTAAATCCCAGGATGGAGAAGATGGGAATGGAGGCATAGAGAGATGTGGCACTATTTATTACTCCTACTAGAACAGCATCCCTCTCACAGTTGTTCCTAATGGACACAGAACAGAAAGAAAAAATACCCACCTTTGTAAGTCATCACAAAAATCATGCCAATTTTACCGAGGGAGTTAACGGTTTTTAGTCCTTACCTCTCCTCGTTATAGCTGGAGAAAGCTATGAGACCTCCAAAGGCCACAGAGAGGGAGAAGAAGATCTGGGTGGCAGCATCCAGCCACACCTGAGGGTTCTTTAGTATCTCCCACTACAGAGGGCGTAAAAGCAACACATGAGGTCATTGTGTCTGAATACAAGACGCAATGTTACGTCCCATGCAGTGGCAACAAGTGCCTACACTCACATCAGGTGTGAAGAGGTATGTCAGTCCATCAGTAGCTCCAGGCAGAGTGAGGGCACGGATCAGGAAAATAGTCAGCACCAGGTAAGGGAATGTGGCTGTCACATACACAGCCTGAAACATGCAAACACATGATACAGCACTCATTAACGCTTTCCTTCTACATCTTACTGTAAATGTCAGAAGTGATGGCAAGTAGGTATGGTAGAGTGATTGATTTTGAAATGGGATTTTATGTGTTTTTCACCAGGGAAACTGACCTTTCCCATGGACTCGATGCCTTTGATGAAGCAGATGTAGACCACACACCAGGAGCTGGCCAGACAGATGACCATCCACCACTGCAGGGAGCCGCTGGTCTCGATGTCAGGTGTGATGTTCAGGGTCTCACGGTACCAGAAGTAATTCACCGGCGTGCTCTTCTCGCACTCCACATTATAGCCTATAATGACGCATACACACGTGAAAAACAAGGCCAACGATATATCTATAAGATCCTGCAAGGGCTTAATATTTAAGTGATTTGTGTTAGTTTTAGTTTAAACATCAAGAAACGTGTAAAATCCTGCATAGCTTAATGCATTTAATGTTTAAAATGTGGGAAGCATGTAGCATTTAAAAACAATATATTACCATGAAACAGATTTTAATATCTTGGTGTGATTAATGAAAAGAAATGAGTCTGTCACGCGGTCTGTCACTGAGTGAAACTGCTCCTTTTATTCTATGCAGCACCTCTTTGTGCCATAGAACAATCCAGTAGGTTTCCTATTAAATCTGACCAGCAATGTCAAATAGAGTCTGACTCCTCTTGGTGACGACAATACTTCTGTTAGTACACTGCGGTTGCAGCAAGCACAATGTGTGTGACAATAAAGGTATCAAGAGCAGCTAGAATGACTGGTGGCTTTTCTTGTTACCTGTGCGGTTATCATTGAGTGGACACTGGCTCCACGGCAGGGGGTTTTGGAAAGAGTGAAAGAAGTACCAGAGCACCCAGGCCAGGATGGTGTTGTAGAAAATGCTCACCAGGAATGACACCAACATGGAGGCAATTCCTATGCACAGGGATTCAATGAAAAACATTCTCCATACCACAAAAACAAAGATTTCATCTCATGACATAATGAAGAATGTGGCAAATAAAAATTTGGATACATTTCTGCTAATAATTCTAGGCCACCCACCGACTCCACCCAGCAGGGGGGAGATGGAGTTCCAGACGCCGATGCTGCCCATGCGGAGCCTCTGTCCTATAGCCAGCTCCAGGTAAAGCAGGGGGAGGCCCTCAAACACCAGCGCTATCAGGTAGGGGATGAGGAATGCACCTGAAGACACGAAGCAAACATTTACCTCACAGTTAGACATTCGCCTTTATCAACATACTTTGCAGAGAAATTTTACAATGAGGTTTATGATCATGAGCGGCTGTTTAAATCTTGCCATGATAAGCGAGATTTCAGGCCATGCTGAGTAAGCGCACGGCAATAACAAGAGACCACCACAAATTGAAATACAGTTAGACATTGGGCCATCACTGGAATTCCTTGCAGTGTTCCAAGTAGCCAAAACCACGAGTGGAGTCGGGCTAATAAAGGAAAACCTCCACTGCTTGAAAGAACAGGTGACGAATTGATCAGTAAGCCTACGTCAAAAAGAGGCTCAGCTGAGTAACACTGCCTGTGGGAATAAGTAATCTCAGAGTCAATATGTGATGTTGATAGACCCTATAACTTAACTCTGACCCAGGTCCTTTAGGATTCTGTGGCTTTGGGACACAAGCTATCTCACCGGGAAATATGAGGAAGTAATACTGGAATTGGGACGTGAATCCCTGATGTCCACAGTGATCAACCAAACACTGATAAGGATCACAATTTCCAGAGCACAGAGACAGTGACAGGCCTAGTCCATTAGTTAATGACTAATTATACAGCGGCAGAAAAAGAACCCAAAGTCTTGTTGCAGTTCAGTTATGGCCAAGATTAAAGCATCTCCTTATTGGATAAAATCGGAACAAATTTGGGAATACAGTGAAAAAAAAAAATGTAAATAATACAGTGATAAAATGCTTATAAACCTCCAACAGCAAACTTAATTAAACCATGGCGATGATGATATAAGATTTGGGTAAGTGTAAGGCAGCTCATATTTTAGCATCATATAATAGCATATCACCTCCTCCGTAGATTTGGCACAGGTAGGGAAAACGCCACACGTTTCCGAGTCCCACCGCGAAGCCAATGCATGTTAAAAGGTACTGAACCTTGTTGTCCCATTTGGGTCTCGCCTCCACCCCAGAGTCTTTTGTTTTGCCCATCCTCAGCTGGCAAAAAGGTGTAGCTCAATTCCAGTTTTGTTACAAGAACGCAGCTCTCCGAATCCTAACATACACTTCAGTCAGGCAGTATACGTTTTTATCTGTACATTTTAATCCAGAATTCTCCACCTGATCTCATCTCAGTGTATATCAGAATAAATACTATGTTGAGTGGTTTCAGTCCTAAGTGATGGCCAGTTCCCCTCTCTCGCCCTCTATATTGCTCTCTTTAGTGGGCTGCCCTTTAATGTCCTATCAGCTTCAGCTTTGAGTCAGGAATACAGATTCTTCAGTTTTTTTTATGAAGACACCAGGCCATCCGGAAGGGAGTGAAAACATCAGGCATGCTGATTTAGATGTTAAACCTCCCTGTTTGCTTAAATGGGAGTGTGCTACGCCTCCAATAATGGATAACCTGATGATAGTGTTTCAATTGTACACTGACCTAAAGAAAATGGATGCAGTCAATAAAAAAAGGCACCATGATTATGATTATATTATATTTTATTGAATTAAGCAAACTTTACTCACACAGCATACTCATACAGTACATTAAAAGTTAACAGGGTGTGGTTTACAGGCCGTGAAAGCACACAGGTGAAAACTATTAAAATACACTTAAGATGAAGATTCAAAGCAAAAACAGGGAGATAAAAAGCAATTAAAACAGTAATTACAATTTAATAAAACAGTATTAATAGTCATATAAATATGGATAAAAGTTCCAGAGAGAAATGATTTAGTCTGTGGATGTGAGAGCTTGACCGGGGCCACAACTTGGCACCTTCTCTCCACACAAGGAGTCCACAGCAAGTCAATGGAAGTTTCACAATCTTAAAATCTGTCGCAGTACTAACTGGATGTTAGAACAGGAGAGTTGTCAGCTCTCTTCTTTTCTCCTGTTTAATCTCTAGCAGCAGTTATCCGTTAGTTATTACTGTTTAACGGACATTTTGGGCAGACCTGAGTTCAGTATGCTGGACTGCAGATGCATGGATGGGTTTATCTGAAGGGAAAAAACCAATGCACTGACCTCGTGGTGGTGTTTCAGAATGGGGTTTTAGCTCTTTTCCTTATCTACTGTTTAGAAAAGATACGTACCTTTGTGTAGAGTTACACAATAACAGCAAGCATTTGCATTGTGCCTTGCACATGATGATCCCTCGTGGTAGTGACTGAAGAGAAGTGCACCAAGAGTTAAATTGATATTGTTTGGTTGTTTTTCTTTTATTCTGTAACCCTTTTCCCCACCAGCTCATTGATGCAGAGCACTGGATGTATGTTTAACCAAGGAAGTAACCCTTTTTAGCATTTATCACAGGGGAAAGGGACATTCCATTTGATCACAAATCAGTCCAGGTTATCAATGATTCTCACCTGTGTAGTACAAACGAGAGCTGCAGGTTGACTTTGGTGCGGAAACCCGAGTTATGTCACTGTGGTACTTATAAAACGCATGAAGTAATCGTACACACACACACACACACACATACACCATTTGGCATTTCTCAATTCCCAAACTGAGCCCTTACTCTGGAGATTAGGAAGCATTAAATAATCCTGATCAAAACATGCATACATCAAAGATAATATAAACAGCGGGCAAAATAAACAAAGTGACAATATATATTGATCGCTGTCCGTGCAAAGGAATTATGTTAACTTTCATTTCTGTAGGTGCATTTATAGTAATGATGTGGATGTGATGATGACGGCTTCGAGAGTCTGGAGATTCTTTGGTTTCAGTACCTTGAAAGTGCTTGAGCAGTGCTTGAATTAAGTAATTCATTATTAGAATTATTTGACATTTAGAGAGACCTGATCGATAACACTCATTTGTCTGTACGTCAAATATAAAGCTAGAGCTCACGGATGATTAACGCAATCTGGTTTTGGTTCACTGACTCTGTGCTTTGTAAGTGTGAGGGCTCCCTCTGGTGGCCAATTTGCCGCTCTACATCTTCTGTCTGCCTAAATATTCGCAAAGCATTAGGACCCAGAAACACTCACATCAAAGAGCTAGTGCTAACACACACACACCAGCTGATATCATGTCTGTAATCAGAACGTTGCTTTTAAACAATTTTGCTCATTTATTTGAGAGCCAGCTTCTTACAGCCAGATAGTCTGTCCTTCATTTTCAATTTAGTCCAAGTTCCTGTCTTTCCCATTTCCGAATTTGGTAACTTTATTAATCAATTTAACAAAGGTGTCTACATTTCTTCACTGGACTTTCTTTGTGTTCTTGCAGCGGACAAAGATCAGCCTACATAATGCATATACACAGGCACTGCCAGACTTGGAACTCCTGCCAAAAGAAAGATGGCCAAATTGATCCAAGATGATCCACAATGGCTACGGTACTGATACTGAGATGGAAACTCCTCCTGTAAACCGCAACACTGTATCATTTGTTACCAGCATACACTGTAATATGAACAACATTAACCATACAAATATTTCATATATCATGAATTAGTCTACGAGACATGATTAGGAACAAAAAGCAACAAAAGGATGGGTGCTGACACCGAGATCAGAGCTGATTCACCCAAATATAAATTGAGCTTGTGTGCTTACAGAGTTGGGATCCCAAACCAAATAGGTGAGCTGTTCTTGGGCTTGTGTCACTAGGAAGAAAACTAAAATGTCCAGAATGATTAGAGGACTGATGAACCTGCATGAAATCTGCTAGAAGATATGTCCTTTAACTCACATATAAAACAAACTTCAAGGAAGTTTCACCTATGTAACATTGCAAAAATCAGGCACATCTTGTCTCAGGAAGATGCAGAAAATTTAGTCCATGCATTTGTTACCTCAAAGCTGGATTACTGCAACTCCCTGTTATCAGGCTGCTCCAATAAGTCCCTTAAGACTCTCCAGCTGATTCTAAATGCTGCGGCACGTTTACTGACAAGAACCAGGAAAAGAAATGATATTTCTCAACAACAGCTATTATCTGAAAGAATCCAATGGTCAGAAGTGGAACAGATCCAGCAAAGCTGTCAAGAAGATTGACGCAATAAATCCCTGAGTGCTGCGCAAACAGGAGGGAGATGGCGAAGGCGACAACACATGTTACTCCTGAACCACATGTGCACAAATACAAGGCAGCTTGTGTTAAAACAGAAACCAGAGACAAACACTAAAGATGTTTCATTGGGAGTTGAAAGGCTGAGGAATTGTTTGAGTTAATTCTTTAAAACCAAGTTACCAGTCCCTGCTTTGTGGGGCAATTGTTTCGGTAAAATAAGAGGTCTTTCAGGGGGACCACCATTCCCTCAATTTTGCCAAACAGGATGGAGAGTCCCAAGCAGAAAATGCATGTTGAAAAACAGGTCAGACCAGCCTGGAGAACCAGGCATCTTGGTGATGGCTTCTGTAAACACAATGAAGGCCACTGAAAACACGTTGGCGTTTTGAAAATCAAGATGTGAGGGGTTAAATCTGCACTAACAGAGAGAGACTAAAAGCAAGAGTTCAGAGTAGAAGGAGTAGACTTCACATGCAGAAAGTCAAATAAAACTTTGTTCCTCAATATTCTCATAATGATGTTCACAATATTTATTGTTCCCTCCACTCCCTGCACGAATATTCATATTAGTCGCAATGCAGGTAGGGACAAATAACTAATATAGTCACCTGACTGAGAAGCTTCTGCGTGTCACTGGTTTCCATGCCCAATCCAAGAACACCACCAGGAGAGGAACTGTTAAGGTGATTAAAGGCTGCCTCGTAGTTGCCCGTAGTGATGCTCTCTTCGGTAAGGTCAAATTAATTTAATAATGTCATGATGTTTCTAGGGAGGAAATTTGTATTAGGTCATAAATCAAAGTATACTGCATACACACTACACCATGTTCACACAATTTTCATCTGGGGAACGTGATACAGAAATCCGTTTTCAAGACATTTCCCTGAAGATACTAATATCAACCTATTAGTGGCGCTAGAGGGTAAAAGACTGTTACTTTGCTAAATACCCTCCCAGGAGCAATGATAACAGCAACCAACCACTCTTCCAACTTAAAAATGGGCATGTGAGCAATGTATTGAGATGCACATGAAAATATATCTGACATATATGCACATAGGCCACATAACTGCAGAGTTTGAGTTAAAGATGGAAAATCATAATTTTTGTGTTTGTCAGTTTAACATAATTGAGAAATAAACTGTACTCACTTGGTGATGCAGTTGTCATAGTTGAAGCCAGCTATGGACGACAGGACCACAGCCTCTTTAGAAATAATAATGAGCAACAGAACCAAGACACACGTTGCCTTTGGACCTGAGAATGGCTACTATCAAAGTGAGCAAATTGAGGCTGAAGATTATTAACCTCAGTTTTTTAGCACATGAGGTATCATGCATCAAGTGCATATTTAAGAATCAGGGCATCTATGGGCCAGTGGATTCCTCCAGACTCATCTATAGAGGCCGAACAATTCAGAGTCACTTGGTAAAAGTAGTACTCTATAGTGGCGCCCTGTTGACACTCTGGTATAAATCCTGCAGGGGCAAGAGATATACATAAACATGGTGCTTTGGTGTGCACGTGGGCTGATAATGTTTGTATATTCAAATACATATTGCTCAGGCCAGATTAATAAAGAGTTGTCTTGAAGAGGCACTGAGTTGATAAATGTTGAAATAAAGGACTGGGAACCATATCACTATTCAGCTATCTGCATTTCAAGGTTTTACGCTGGTGTAAATACATGTGTTTCAGATGACAACACAATATATACTGTATGTGGCCTGTGGGGATGTCGACAGGTACAGTAAAATATGCCATGTGCTGTATATAAAATGTTCAAAAGAAAGCCTTGCTGATAACAGTAATTATTAGCAGTTGGGTTTTAACTACATTTAACACTTACACTATTACAGATGTGTTGTCATGTAATGCTGTGAAAAGCAAAGTTTATGACTTGATGACATGTTTTAATACAACGTAGTGAGGTTTTTCTTAATAGGAGTAGTTTTAACGGTATGGGCTTGACCCCTCTAGTTAACAAGCCACAACAAAAAGAAAAGATTATACTTCTGAAATACGCATGTCTTTGAAATCTGTCCCATCCCCTGCCTGTGGCTCAATAATGATTCACTTTACTCAGAACCATTTTGAAATGTAGTATAAATGCATAGTATTCTTAGCATTCATTTTCAACTTTATACCTTATAAGCAATCCATTATAAGGTTGACCTCAGGGTCTCTGTCTGACCCTGTCTGTCAAGATGTGAACTCAAAACAAAAACTGAAACAGTTTACAAAATCAGCCCTCACTTACAGTAGATGTTTATATAAGCTAGAAAATGACCAGCCATCAGACTCTTTCTTTTATAACGCTTTTCAACCGAAACGGTTCCCAAAGCGCTGTAACAGTAATCTAAGCTTGAAATCTAATTCACCCATTCACACACCGATGGGGACACAGTTGCCATGCTGGCCTCCACCAGGGGCAACCGGGGGTTCAGTGTCTTGCCCAGGGACACTTCGACATGTGGACAGGAGGAGCTGGGACGACCGCACTACCCTCTCAGCCACAGCCGCCCCTCTGTCATGCCAAAGTTTAGCCATTACTGCAGAAGATCTCATAGTCTTGAGAATCATTAATAAAACAGGATGGTGAGTTAATGCCACTCTCTTGTAACCATGAATGAGTGATATATTTAACTTTTCTTTTAGCCTCAGGTACAAAGGACGAGTGATGTAATTGTACGGGACATAGTTAAGTTCACAGTCTATATATTTGGCAATAGCTTTGGCCAAAGTCTGCACTGCAAAATGAAATTAACTTAGAGAAAATCATATATACCCTTTTTGTACTCCTGTATGACTTTGACACAAGTAAGGGAATCACCACACATTACCAAGCCCTATGCAGAAGCCCACACAGGTTAGGATGTACTGGGCTTTGCTGTACCACTTGGGCCTGTTGTCACCAGCTTTGTCCTTCGACATATACATAGATACAATACAGATACAATCCAGATCCTCATGGCTAGGCATCCGGAGATCCAGCCTTGGGTTAGGAGTTACCAGGCTCATGGTGACCACATGTGCACTGAGGCAGAGATGTAGTGTCTCCTACAGCTGAAGCATTAGTGAGGGCTTAGTGTATGGATGTCCACGCAAGAGCACTCAGCAATGTTGAAACAAGTTTATGATCTTTTACTTTGACAGATTAGGCAGAACATACTCTGCACCTTTGTCTTCATTTAGTCATTCATTTTAATATTCAAACGTCAAATGTACAATCTTTCATGGCCACTCTGCAAAAAGATTTAAAACTTAGAATAAAAAAAAAAGAAAGGATAGCATACTTTAATAGCATACATTTCTTTAAATATTAACCACATTTTTCTCTTACGTCTTAACTGGTGAGAGGATTATTAACAAACAGTTCATGGCAATGTAAGTGCGGTGCTGTAATATGCACAAAACACTGAAACTAGACCCCCACAATATGCCAAAAACCTTATAAACATCACAGACATGTGCTAAAAAGCACTCATGCCATGAATACATCAATTCATTTATTGTTTTAAAAAAATCTGACTAACGCTTGCATGCATTATGTCAAACGTTTTAACAAGGATTATATCCTCTATTGAAGATTATCTTGACGAAATATTAAATATAGACAGAATAGTTTGACACTTTGTGGTGGCTTTTGTTACCTTTCAACATAGCCAGCCTAGCTATTTTCCTTCTTTTCCAGTCTCTATTCTAAGCTGACCCCGCCGTAGCATGAGACTGGCATTACTCTTCTCTTTCTAGCTCTCGGCTAGAAAGTGAATAAGTGCATTTCCTAAAATGTCCAACTATTTCCTTGATGCACAACATACACTTACATGTGAAACAGCAGGAAATTAATATTACAATAGTACAAAAAGCAATAACGATTACTCTCTTCTCCAAAACTACATTATTGCTCCAGAAAACACTTCCAAATTGATTTGACCTTTTCCCAGATAAAAGTCAGTACTCACTAGCAGGGCATGGGGAAGAAAAAAAGGCACAGGCATAATAAAAAAACAACAATAAAAACAAGTCCACATTCATTTTGTTATTAAAAATGCAAAGTAAATGCTATCTAAAACTTCATTTTGTCACTCATTTGTATTTTTGCAGAGATAGTGTCCACTGTGTCGTCACTGTAGTCCTTCTGCTTACAGCATAACCTCTGGATGAATTTGAAGAGGGCGAACATTCCGATGGCTAAACTGGGAATTCCAGCCAGGATGAAGATGATGATGTTGATCCAGGATGGAAACGGACGCGGTTCGAGGGTTGGGAAGTTCTCCTATGGCCAGAGTCAAGGAAAATGTTAGAATTTATAGCAGCGTATGATACAAAAGAGGCATTCAGTGTGAATTTCTCCTTATGGATTTCTACCACCATCAATAATAGAAACATTGTGAGACAAATGTCTCACATTTGCCATAGAAAACCAGAATCGGCAGGTCTGTGCTTTTCACAGATGAGAGCAGTTCACCCTGAGTACATGTGACAGACGTTAAAGGGTCTGGAGAAGCCGTGGAGAACGTTATGCTGCCTGTAACATCGTTCAGCATGACCGGTTTGGTGGTGGGTCAGTGATGGTCTGGGGAAGCATATCCATGGAGGGACGCACAGACCTCTACAGGCTAGACAACAGCACCCTGACTGCCATTAGGTATCGGGATGAAATCCTTGGACCCATTGTCAGACCCTATGCTGGTGCAGTGGATCCTGGGTTCCTCCTGGTGCACGACAACGCCTGGCCTCATGTGGCGAGAGTATGCAGGTAGTTCCTGGAGGATGAAGGAATTGATACCACTGACTGGCCCCCACACTCACCTGACCTAAATCCAATAGAAGACCTCTGGGACATTATGTTTCGGTCCATCTGACGCCACCAGGGTGCACCTCAGACTGTCCAGGAGCTCAGTGATGCCCTGGTCCAGATCTGGGAGGAGATGCCCCAGGTCGTCTCATTAGGAGGATGCCCCGACGTTGTCAGGCATGCATACAAGCACGTGGGGGCCATACAAACTACTGAGTATCATTTTGAGTTGCTGCAATGACATTTCAGCAAAATGGACTAGCCTACCACATAATTTTTTCACTTTGATTTTTGGGGTGTCTTTGAAGTAAGCCCTCTCTCTGTAGGTTGATAATTTTCATTTCCATCAAA
>JAVQJF010021451.1:0-28735 GCA_036023855.1 Gadopsis marmoratus
GTTTAACTGGTAAACAACAACACAGAGATACGTCGATGTCTCCGTACAGCTAAACAAATGCATTATTGTCGAGACCGAAAGCTCTGTGTCAGCACAGTGTTTATATTGAAATGTTTAAAAAGTCTCATCAAATGAATGTGATAGAGAAGAGAAGTAATCAGAATATTTATTTCAGCCCACAACGGATCCTCAAAAGCCTACGACACATCTGACTCTGGCACGGGAATATCAGCAGTTAATTTAACACCCGTTAAACAGGGAATAATAAAAGTGTAGCTAATAAATAGCCAGTAAATTGTTATGATGTTAGACGAAGCCATCTATCAGCTTCACTTCCATGCAAATATTCAGCTGTCGCCTCCACTCTTCCGTCCGCTGCGCCGTCTTCAACTCCGAACAGGTCTCAGGACTCAGCTGTCAATCAAGAATCGGTTTTGAAAGTGACCAATCATAATAAGGCCAGTCCCTCCCTTGGTCTCCGCCCCCAGACTGTCAAAAGTATCCACATTCGAGCAGAATTCAGCTTCGCGAGCGTAAGTCACTTCCGCGCGAGCGTGCTGCTTGGTTCTACACAGGCGCGCGCAGCTCTCTGCTGCTCGCAGCTGCGAAAAAAGCTCTCGGTTGTTGAATTTGTACGCGAGGACATATATTTTGCGCGCGGATGTAAATATCTGCTCGCGCGAAGTATTATAATTTGCTCGCGTGAATGTTTTATCGCGCGCGCGACTTTAGATATAAATCTAACGCCATACAATAAGATGCATGAGTTTTAATAACAGTCAATCAATCAATGAAGACCTCTGTGGTAAAAAGGTTCAAGTCTTTCAGCACGACTAGGTCTTCATTGATTGATTGACTGTTATTAAAACTCATGCATCTTATTGCCAATGAAGCTATTATACAGAGGGACAGAGTGTAACAGTGCTAATACTTAGAATACCCATTATTTGAACTCTGTATTTTAATCTACCTGAATTATGCAGCCTGTTTCATGGAATGAGGGCTTCTCAGAGCTGATTAGCTACATTTGTGTATTCAAACACACAGGTGTACCTAATAAAGTGGCCGGTAGGTAAGTGTATATTCAACCAAAGGAGGCGTGTAATAAGTGTACTTCTATAATTTTCTGTGTATAAAACAAGACTGACAGAGCCTTCCAAACATTTGTTCCTTATACATATAACACACCTCCCTGCTTTGCCCCAGTGGAAAGACAATATAAAAGCTCACTGTTGTTCAAGTTTGTGTTAATGTCTTCTTCTAAGCCTGAGCCATTAGCAGCCAGAAAACAAAGGAAAGGGCTCATCACACAACAAGCATTTCTGTCTTTAACTTTATTAGACAGACGACCTTTCGGTCACGCACACTCATTCATCAGGACACACACCAGGACAAAGCATGTGGACGACAGCAGTAGGTGCAATGTGCTAGTTCATAAACAGATGAACTAGCACATTGCACCTACTTCTGTCGTAACCAATCAGGTGTAGCAGGTGAGTGGCTGCTAAATGTATAGGAGGCGTTTGAGTTGTCAGCAAATGCAGCATTACAGTCTGGGGGAGCATCACTTGCAGTATCAATTAGGGTTGCAACTGTCGATTATCTTCATTATCAGTTAATCGTTAGGTCTAAGAAATGTAACAAAATGATGAAACATGCAAGTTGCACCTAACTAAAGCCTAAAGTGACGTCTTTAAATTGGCTTTTTTTTGTCCGACCAGCAGTTCAGAATACAAAAAATATTCAATTTACTATCATTTATAACAAGAAAAGCTTCAAATCTTATTATTGCAGAGGCTGGAACCAGAGATTGAATGATATTTCTTCATGATAAATGAAACAAATTATATATTATGATACAGTTGCAGATTAATCTCCTGTCAATCGACTAAAAACGGTTTATCGACTGATTACTTTGAGCCCTACTATGATTTTAGTCAAACAAATTAGAATTTTCTATTTATATCAAACAAACAACTTTAATCTTTGACATACAAACAGGAGTCTCCAGAAAAGACCACTCAGGTGCCAATAAGATGTGTAAATCAAACAAAGCCATCTTGCTGTATGTTTTGCCCAAAACAACGACACAAAGATCTCATCATAGCCTTGCAGCATGTGTAATGACCGCGAAATGGCAGCAAAGAACAAAAACGGACAATATCTTAACTCATTTGAAAGTTTGGATTAAACCGCAGGTCTGCCAAGCACCTAGGTCTATGAACACCTCCTGCTCCAGGCCAGCTACTTTTCATTTTCTGTAAATATCTGCTCTTTGCATTCGGAGCTTTGGCAGCAATAGAAATTAAACCCGATCAAAACTAAATTACATGCGTTTTGTTTTTGTTTTTGTTTCTTAAATCTTTGAATTTAGCCGAGGTTCGTTTCGGCTGAACTTCTTATCGGAGTAAGATAATGTGAACTACAAAGTTAAACAAACTTAATTCACGGGCGCTTTGGTGACATAAGCCATTCTCGGAAACGGTGTTATCAGACCCCCTCTCTCCCCCCTTTGACAAAACAATACGGGTCAAAAAGTCAACTGACCAGAACTGTTCATCCTAGCGCCCAACGTGCATGATAGGAAGTCCTATAATAAACATAAGCCCGTGGAGCAGCTACAGTACCTGCAGTCAGCTGGGCGACGGACAGAAGGAGCAGCGCCGCTTGAAGGCGCTGCTTCCGAAGACAAGTCATGGCGAGAGCCGCATCTGCTCCGTCCCCCCGACGCACCGTCCGCACCGCTACTCTGCGGGGAACAACACAGCGTTACACGTTGCGGTTCACGCGCGCACCCCGCACGGAGAGGAGGTGCTCAGGCGCGGCGAGGCGGTTCGCTCCGCCCCTGTTGGGGCTTTAAGAGGATTAGCGCTGCAGAGACCGCTGATGGAGCCGTGTGAACCGCTGATGGAGCCGGGCAGAAAGACATCCATCTGACCGCCGCGGGTCCAGCGAAACGCCACCTCCTGTCTGCATATTCACGATGGAAATGTCTGCAGTTCGCGGAGGTGTTGCGGGGAGGGCAAACAAGGTCAAGCCGCTCACGTTGCACTAAATATGGTAACGCAGTGCAGCGTTTCAGGAAGCACGCTCAACATTTCAATCATTTCAGTGTAGTTTACTGGATTACAGAGCAGCCAGTCTGAATAAATGATTAAAAACAAAACAGACCACTCAATTCCTTCTCGAGCACTACGAGCACACCGTCTCTTTTCCAACTCCGTGTGTGCACAGTGGGCCAATAAATGCTCCATTTGTGCTGCATTGGTTTCCAGGGAGAGTAGCTATGGGTGGATTCGTCTGTTCTGGGGTATTGGTTGGGCAGAAAAGAAAAAAAAACCAAATGCTGTGTGGATGTAGCCTCGCAGTTCCCATCACATACAGTGCACCCAGCAGTCTATACATGGCAGCCTCATTGCATGCCCAGAGAACAGCCAGTACTCCTACGATGCCCCAGGCCTTGTGTGTTAATTAGCTGGTGGTAATTTGACTAAACAGAAACGTATGCACCACGTGAAGGCAATATAAACTGAACCAGTGAAGGTCATGAATCCAGGCTTTGACACAGGGCTCCCTCTGCAACACAGGGCCACAGTACACTGTACTTGAGAGGTACGTTTGTGGTCACCGGGCGGGGGAGGGAGGGAGGGGGGGGTAGCTGACGGGTAGCCTGTCCTGCCCCGGTTGGTAATCCAGCCTAATTTGCACCCCTGTGGCCACCGCAGTCCTCCTCCCTGGTTGTGAGAGATGCCGCTGATAACATCCAAGCTCAACTCACCTGCATGCGAAAAGTTATTTACAGCAGGCCCTATGTGACCAAGTTCTGCTGCTCAGGCTCCATAGCAACCACCTGGGGAGAGTGAACGAGTGAACTGAGCTTCCAAAGTCTACATGAGCAGAACAAGAACAGAAGCACAAAATGGTTTTTGTTTTTACATATTCACAGCAAAGTTGAGGCTGCGTTCCGTACAAACATCACAGCTTTGTTAATAGGGAGACAGTTGTTGCTCTAACTACTGAATACACACACACACACACACACACACACACACACGCCAATACTGCAAGCTCTGCTCTTACTGTAATAAAATTATAATAAATTACAGCCTTTCTAGAAAGGGGAAACAGATAACCACTTCTCCCTCTCAGTTTTGTAGTGCATACAAGTACACAGCACATATACAAACCAAGTACAGAACCTCAGGTGGCATCAAACCGCTGTGCTCTGTGGGTGCAGGATGGATCAAATGACACTGAATATGAAGACAGTCTACGTAATGAAGGTCTGACAGGTGTTGATACGTGCGAGCAGGGTGTCTCAGCACTGTCAGATGTCCGCTGTTGTGTTTCTATCATCTGGCCCATAACTCCTCTAGCATATTAATCAGTCTGAGAACCACCAGGAGCCCAGTTTCTGTTTGACATCTGCCAAGATATCTGCTGTGCACACAGATTCGGTTTACAGCTGGCATGGAAAATGCCTGGGCTTTTGACCTTTTCCAGATGAATATAAATTAATTTGTTGCATCATCAGTGCAGATGTCAAGTTTTTACAGTACTGACATACATCATCATGTAGAAATAACTGTATATTGGTGAATTAATTCAGGGCAAACTAACATTTCTTCCTGTGCTGACAGAAATAGCGGCCAGCTGCTGGAAAGTGGAATCTGGGTTTTAACAGGAAGGCTGACAGCTACAAAAGTTCACTTTATTTGGAAATGGTTAATGACTTGGTCCCCACTATATACTATGGGCATACTTTCCTATTGGACTTACAAATCACAAGAGAATGGTTTAGGGGGGGGGGAGACAGGCTTTGATTTGAAACCATATGGTAGACAAAAAACTAGATGACCAAAATTACTGGATAATGAAGATCCTGAATAATTAAAATATTCACAATTAATTAACTGTAATACTATTGTCTAAACACGGAAGCCCAGGAAGGACAAAATTAACATGAGCAGAGAAATTAAAAATGTTTTCAGCACCACAAAGTAAAACAAGTCTACAACTAATGCTGAGGATGCTGAGAATGTCTGTACCAAATTTAATGGCAATCCACCTAATAGCTGTTGAGACATTTCACTTAAAACCTCAAATGTCAGCACCAAAGTCAGTAGGATTCGTCAGCTGGGAAACATGATTATCTGTACAAATTTGTGCCAATCCATCTGGGAGATGTTGAGCTATTTTAGAGGATATGTGAAAGCTCTGACCTGCTGGGGGCACTGCAGGACAAGTCATGGGGAACGCCAAATTTTTTAGGGCAAATCATCTGGGCACCATGAATACCTGTGCATAATTCCATCTTAATGAATCCAATAGTAATAATATATAATAGTTGAGTCTGGACCAAAGTGATGGACCGACAGACTCACCATCACTGCCCTCCCTGGAGCCGCACCGCCAGCATGACTAGAAATAAAGAAATCTACTTCTAAATATGGCATCAAGACAAATGAAACAGGTAAAACATTTTTTTTCTATTTAATATAAATCACTAATTGATATAAAATGTTAAAGAAATAAAAAATGGCTGAAGTTTGACTTCATTTACTTGACAATGCACGTATTAAGACAACAATGCACACGTTAAGACAGCATACAGGCTTTACAGGCTTACTTACAGGTCTCTGGAGGAACAGTTCAGTATCATCTAGGAGATATTTTATTTGTACTTTTAGCACTTGTCTCTGTAAAGCTGAAGAAACAAAACATAGAACAGGTACATAATTGAATGTAAAATCCATGGTGATATACAAAAGGTTTGCAACAGAGTACCTTTAGTTGGATGATATCTCAGGATAAGAACCATGCCACCAACGCAGCTGCACAACTAAATGTTACAGGATTGGCGAGTTCCCAACAAACTTGTTCTGACAGCATTGTAAACAGAGGTGCATGACACAAGGTAAAACATAACACTGCCTGCTGTGATCACTGTTTAAGAAAGTATACTGATTAAATTGGCAAGTTGATGTCTTTTCCAAATGAATCTGCCATTATGCAAATGAACATTTCAGTACAATTAAAAAGAGCTAATGTGAAATTGCTAATATGTGCAGACATTTTTTTTAAACTAAAAAAAAGTTCTTTAAAATTGTGTCAAAGAAAATCTGCAGTTCTAACAAAAGCAAGCCTACTAAAATGGCCAGGTAACAGTTTCTTCCTTGAAAAACATTGCTGAACAGTCCAGCTCCTATGTCACAAGTTGAATTCATAGTTTCCTACTTCCAAGACCATTGGCAGTCTCAGAAATGTCCAGTAAGCCAATCTTTGGATGCCAAAATGTGTCCCGCCAAAGTGTTTTAAAATAAATATAGGTCTGTGCCACTATAAGGGCATTGAACCCATCAAGTCTCTTGTGAGATTTCTCTAAGATGGTCCACCCTCTGGATGTCTTCAAAAGGCCTTTAGTCTGTCTGCCTCTTCTTCTCGAGACACACTCAAATGTCTGTTTTGATTTTGTCCAGAGAGTTGTCGATCTTTGTGAGTGTCTTTTTGATGCGCAATGCTGTTAATCTGGCAGATGGATTCTGGTACCAGCACTCCTTCATGAGTTTAGCCATGGAGGTTAAAGTCTGAAAATGAATTAGGACACATTAAATCAATCAGTGTGCCCCTTGTCAACATTAGAATATTATTGAAAAACTTTTATTTCTGCATATAAGAAGCAGGAGGACTTGAATTATTTGCTACTCAATGACTGAATATTACTTACTGGGTCTGAAAACCATCTGTTTGGGATGTTGGGCCTCTGCTGATCCACACACACAACCTTCTTCATATCCTCAAAACTGGGATCACTTGGGACCACGTCATGAAAAGGTGGCTTGTAGTCTTCAACAATACCTGCAGGTGGAGCAGAGCAAGCAACAACTCACTTTCAAGATTAAATCACTTAAAACAAAGTGTAAAATACAGGTTACACTGACAAATGACTACCATAGAAAACAGGTATATGAAAAATAATTCATGATGTGGCACAGCTGTTTTGTCCTTAAGTGCAGCCGCGGGAGGAGGGGGGGTGACAGTGAATGGAGGAAGTAGGTTTTATTTCACATAAGAAGGGTCTGGCTTCTCCAGACAGTGGATGATGACATGTGTCTTATAGTTAAATCTTTCTATCAATAGCAGAAAAGCTTTTATTCAGTTCAAGGTAAAGCAGTGATTCTGCGTTCATTCTGAAGAGAACCACTTGTTCACAAGGCTGATCGCGAACACATAAATATGATTTCTATGCTAAATATTCTGCCTAAACGATGTTCATCATTTCTTTTTTTTTTTTTTTTTTACATGTTAGAAACACAGTATCTAGATCTTTAAAATATATACATGCTGCTTGTTGGTATTGCAAATTTGCAACACAGAAGCCCAATTGATGGAATTGAGGAAAATAAGTGATTTAAATACAGGACTACTGAATCCAACAGGACCATGTTGTGCTAAACATGTACTGACCATTGCTGACTGTCCGCCTGGCGATCTCCCACAGGACGAGACCCAGAGCCCAGATGTCCACTCTCTTGTAGGACTCAAAACAGTCCATCTGGATGGAGTCGTCAAGCACTTCAGGGGCCATGTAACGCTTTGTGCCCACTTTAGGGTTGTTGCCCACATCTAACTCGTTGGTGTCTTGAAAATGCATGACTGCCAGACCTAGCATGAAAACACACACAACTTTAAAAACATCCCTTCCAGACATACGATGTATGAAAATACTAATTTGTGTGCCGATGTGGTTTTCAAGTTCAAATTACAGTGGAAAAATCCAGAATCTATGAATATGCAACTATTGTTTATTTTAAAAATGCTAACTGTTGGACACAAGATGGAGGCGCTGGAGGTTTCAAGTTTCCACATCACACTTGTGTAAGTTGCATGGTAGACCACTTGTTTTGTGATGTCACACAATGATACTCGTAGGTCCACGTCGTAAAACTGATTTAAAAAGGTGAGAACAGAAACTTTCCCCCTGCACCAGGTGAACGTGAAAAGTGCCTTCTAGTGTCGACCTCTGCACATACATCACATCATTCTGCACAGTGAAGTTCCAAGCATCCAAGACAGGAACAATACAATAAGCAACACACACTCTGGAGTGGAGGGAGACTTTAAGTTTACCGTCTCAGACAACAATGTTGAGGACAAAACACTAGGCTCACCATCAGCTGATCTAAATGCTGAAGCACTACTTGGTCGTCGTAAACAGTCCCACCCCCCCCCCCCCAGGATGTACTGCCTCTGACATAAGAACAACCCGCTTGAGAGACAAGCAACTGCTACCTTGTTTGTCAGGACAGCAAAATGCGTCATCCGGAGAAGAATTTATTACAGCGAGCCTGTAAACATGTCGAGCCTGCTGCCAGGTTATGGCTTGTACCTGATTTGTTTTGTTTCAAGCATCTGCAAATGGAACATTGGTGTATTAGAGAAAGTGCTCCGAGTTCCTCTAAATGTGTTTTTGATTAAGGGCTGGGTGGTACATTTAGCAGTGGTTGCTCGTCCTAAATTAACAAGAAATACGGTTAAGGGGATAGATGAGAGTAGAGCGTTTTTACAGCAGCTGCATCTCTTGTGTATTTCCCACGAACCATAACATTTAATTAACCCCTTCAGTGGCTTTTAGGTGGTACAAATCATCGTACACTCATGGGGCATTAGCGCTTTATCAGCTCTTTATTTAAGCCATATTATGCTGGTAGTGAAGTATTCATGCCCAAGACCAAGTGTTTTTTTGTAGCTGCACCATTTAATCTAATGGAAATATTCTAGTTATATTGTGCATCATTTTACACACATTTACCCAAAATTCAACCTGGTATATTTTATCTCTTTGGGAACCTCTGGGATCTCTACTTGATTTTTAAATAAATGTATCTAAGATTGAGCTATGTTTAGCTGCACATATAAGTTCATAATGATTGGTTCAGCAGGGGGCGCTGTTTGCAAAGGACTAAAAGACATTTCCTAGCCACATCTTGAAAGCAAAAACGTTTAACTTTCATAACTATTAGATTTAAAATAGGAGTAGGAAAATATAAAACACACATAAACAGCATACACTGTAGATCTGTCTGTATTCTCACCAAGGTCAGCAATGCAGCACTGTCCATTCTTTTTCACCAATATATTTTTGCTCTTGAGGTCTCGGTGGGCAATGGCCGGTTTGCCCTGGGTGCCAAATATCTCGACGTGGAGATGTGCCAGGCCGCTTGCGATGGACAGCGCCATGCGGAGGCAGCTGGATGCATCGAGGGTGCTGAGTTGCAGGTAGTCATACAAGGAGCCCATCTCATGGAAGTGAGTGATCAGCCACAACTGAGTACTGGAGTTCCTCGAGGTCATGTCCGACGCTATGAAGCCTGAATTGAGGCAAACATACCAATTCAATTAATAAAAAATCTGGATCAACATGGGCACCGTAATATGTAACCAATGGGACATACTACACCTTGAATAGCTGCTGTGCCTGAAAAGTGGTATATAAATAAAGTTGCCTTGCCTACTACAGTACAATAAATAGCCAGTAAAGGCGAGATAGAACGGTCTGCACGTCTCATAATTGTTTAAAATAATTAAAATATTTTAAGCACTACAGCCTCTTGATTTCTTTGTCATATATATTATGTCCTGTCAAAATCTATCAAATTATGGTTATGCTGGGTTTCATTAGAAATTACTTATACATATATATCAACTTTTATTATCTTTACACAACACATGCCTGTATGAGCTGTATTAAAAGGAATCTAAGCCATCCAAATCTAATCAGATCCTCCTGTGGAACAAATTGGTGCCAAGGATTAAATTTTTAGCATTTATTACTATTGCGTCGGCACATATACAACTACGATACTTGTTGTGTCCTGCAGTGCGTATTCTCACAGCTCGCCAAGCTCGAATACATTAAGTATCGTACGTACCCAGGATGTTCTCATGTCTCAGCAGCACCGTGTTGTAGATCTCAGTCTCTCTGAACCAGGACTTCTCGTCTCTGGAGGAGAAGATTTTGACAGCGACACTCTCTCCCTGCCACTGACCCCTCCACACTTCACCGTAACGGCCCTTACCTGGCAGGAAAAAACGTGGGATCCAATGACCAAACCACTCACACACTCAGAAAAATGTCTGTTTGCTATTGGTGTGAAGGGATGGCCACGTGTTTGGGTAGTCACCCTGCTCTTGAACAACGTATTATTGAGAGGAGAGTCTTATGTGTGAATTTTGCTCATAGCGATACAATTAGCATTATTTACATTAAACTCTTTGCTTTGCTGCTTCTTCACCACTTTTAGCTCATCATCATTCTCTTGGGAGCAGTTTCCAGCAACAACAAACTGTGGTAAGATTCACTTTACGCTAACTGTCCAGACCAAGTTTCTGAGCGGTTGGTGAAGAAAGTCAAACATTTAGCATCTGCAAGCCCAGATATATTAATCAGACGCTTGGGAAAACAAGACAAAGGGTGACTGGAAAGTGAGTATTGGAAATGTAATCATCAGGTGGTCAGAAAAACAATATATCCTTTATGAATGCTAATGTAGCTGTGTCTTCTTGATGTGTAAATATGCACCAGTTTGTCAACATGTTCACCTTTTGGAAACTTGTGATGGTATTTTGCTGTACCCTAGTGGCCAAACATGAGGCATTTGTCGTGCAATTTTAATCTGTTGGGGTTTTCTTGGAGAGCTTGGAAGCAACTACCAGTAGTAACAATACAAGTGGTGCAGAAGAGTAATGAGTGAACCTTTTTAATTCAACACAAGTGGCTTAACCCTCAACACTGATAACACATTTGCTGATATGAAAATAGGTTTGCTGTTGGTACATTTTCTCTGAAACTTAACATACTACAACCAATCTCAAAAATAAAGACTGTGCAATTTTTGACTCTAGGGACTTGATTGCTAGAACTTCCATCCTTGTCCAATTGCAGAATATCTCTCAGCTGTTTTGTAACCCAAATATTTATTTCAAGCCAATGTATTTTCTGTGGATAAAAAGTACTTGTATTGCCTGTACTGGGTGGTCTTTGACAATCTGGTGGTCTTTGTATCAGTGAAATTACTGAGTTATGTGATCCTCTGTCAATACATGCGAGGTAAACAGCAGAACCATCACATGCTACACAGTATTGTATCTGGTGTATATGGTTTATATTACACACACTCTATTTGTCCATCACAGCATGCTGATGTATGGCTAAACGGGTGCCTAAGTTGAAACAGAGCCGGACTTGCCCGTGTCAACACATTGGGATTACAATATTGAAATGAATGAGGAGCTTGAGTTTCCTGTGGCAATGCTATTGTCAATATGAAAAACAGCCTTTAACAGACACTTACCCACACACTCATTGAGTGTGATTTGTCGGGCGACAGTTCTCTGAACAAGGAAAGGGAGTCCCGAGCCACTTCCTGAAGTGCAGGAATGATCCAGCAGATCCTGTGGAGAGAGAAAGGCAGAAACAATGAGTAAAGGGCTGGTATATGTGTCAGAGTGTGTGTATATTTGCAACAGCTATCTGAACGAGAACCTTCCCAAATGAATCATGTGGTTCGAGCCTAAAAAAAAAAAAAAAAAGATGAAATAAGCAGCATCTGGGACTCACACGGAGACCAATACAAGGAGGCTGCCTTTCATGTAGCACCCACATGAGAGGGTGGCAAGCTTTGTGTGTGTGTGTGTGCAGATACAATATCTGCGTCTGTGCTGGAGGTGCAGAGTGCCTCCTGCTGAGTAAACAACAGAAGTGCCACCCCCTCCCTGGTGACTGGTGTGGGCGCTGGAGATTTTATCTAATCCAAGGGCCAGACTCAAAACAGGCGCAATGCTGTTAAGCCTTTTATTTTTATCTCAGCTACAGGACATGCAGCAACCCGTTGCTGACGCAGGAGGGCAGTGCACAGCAACAGCGTGAGCAGCTGCTGGGCAAAACAGACTACACTGGGAGGGGAGGATGAGGCTTGAAAACAACAGAGAAGAGTGATGCCTCAGATAAACAGATGCATAATGCAAGAGCTGCCGGAGAGACAATTTAGAATCACAACAGAGGAATGAAGGCCATAAAATGAATGATGTTACTCTGCAGAGAGTTTAAATCCCTCTCTTTCGTACAGCAGGATTCTTTTTAGGAGTGCACATTTGGGCCAGGCCGTTAAGCAGTAGAATACAATCAGGACGCTGCAATATCATTATAATCAGAGACGACTTCTGGGCAGCAGGCTGCAGAGGGACAAGCACACGTTTTTCAGTCCGATTTGCTATTCACAGCTACACCACTGTTCATAATAACCTTTCTCATGGTGCTGCCAAGCACTTTTTAATTATGCTGAAACAAACATTCTGTAGCTCCATATTTGAACTTTCCATTGCCACGTGCATTGGAAAATAGCTTGAAAGCCAGCCAAAATAAGCCATTTCTTTCTCTGACACACACACGATCATTCTAACAGTTGGACATGTTATTTACAAGTTTCATAATTAAAAGATAAATGGCATAATCTGGGCTTTAAAGAGTTTAGACATGCTTACAAAATGAGAATATATGTTCCATGACAGAAAATTGTAGCTACAGGTATTCAATAAATGCTTTCAAATTAAGAAAACTACATATGACTTTGTGAGGATTTGCAATCACAAAATGGATGGTAACAGCCATGTACTTTGTTAGGGCACAAGCTAGGCTTTGAGCAGTGATGGCTTTCAGACTAAACACTAACCACAGGACTCCACCTAAACTCTGGATCAGTTTAGCAGGCCTCAAAACATGAATCATCCTGCAGAAAACTTAAACAGCAAAAGACATTCTCAGAACAGACTGGAGAAATTACATTTAAGGATTTATTTTTTTAATATCATTTTTGCAGA
Source organism: Gadopsis marmoratus (assembly GCA_036023855.1). Classification (NCBI taxonomy): domain Eukaryota; kingdom Metazoa; phylum Chordata; class Actinopteri; order Centrarchiformes; family Percichthyidae; genus Gadopsis; species Gadopsis marmoratus. Next base: position 12,880 of record JAVQJF010021451.1, read on the forward strand.
CAGACCGTGCTTATGTTGACCAAACGACACTAAGCACTATAATATATTAAGGCTTAAACATTGCCTGTGTGTTTATACAGTGTATCCATCTATAATTTCACAACATTTACTGAATCAAACTGGTTTTGCTGTTTTTTAGTGTCCCATATTTAGTGATTTACTCCTTTCATGCATTTGTCCCCATTGTAAAGTGAGTGCTTTAACTAATTAATCCATGTATTGTGATGCAAAGTAAAAAAACCACAACAACGGTCCAGTGAACTGGTTTTATTTTGACTTGGCCTGAAGGATTCCTTCACTACAATTTTATTTTGTTATAAGATTACTTAATTTGACTGGAATTATGTTGAACGAAAAAAATATGCTTTCTATGAACTGCTACAAATGTTCAGTTCAGCATTTGTGCCATGTTTGGGTCTATCACAGCATACAAGATTAAACTCTTGATTACAGTGCCACCACATGACCGCCTTGATCGCAAATCTGCATTTAATAGAGGCAAACAAGGTTTATGGTGCCACCGTGTCTCGATTGTATATTATGTTGTGATAAATCGTGCAAATGTGGAGGGGAAAAAAGATGAGGAGGAAGTACCCACTAACCCAACAGTGTTTTAACTCATCAGCTGAATCCTTTAAGTTAATACAACACATAATTGTAGAAGGGAGTTTCCATCTCTGTTGTTGGAATAATATTTGCACTTCACTGTGACTTTAAAGACTCTCTCTGATCCAAGCTTACAAAGAGCCACCCACGACCCAAAGACTAGATCTGCTTTATCTGAAAATGATTGTAATGGCCTATAAATATGGGAACAAATGCTATACAACAACTAAATTATGAAGTGTGTTTTCTGGTGCTGTAAAATGTTTGCTTACATTGGTTAAGTATTTAAATACAGCAAACTGACCTATAGATTGAATTCTGATCAGCTGAGAAGTGTAAAAAAAAAAAAAAATATCACAATTTCTTCTATATTCATTGGTGTATGTGAAAAAACTTATAATGCATTATTGCTTTCACCTAATCACTGAAAAAATGTACTGTGAAGTACTTCAAGAAAGCTCGACTTTAATATTTTAGAATCTTTTACAGAGTTCTGGACTGATATATATTTTCCTACATAATACAACTCACAGCTACCTCAGATACATCGAGGTAGTAAAACCAACACAATTTAGGCTTCCATTCTTAAACTAACTCCGTTACTCATAAAATAGAGGCACTGCACTGTGTTATTTACTAATTCAAAGTATCCACTACTCACCGCCAGAGTGCTCTCCCCCACATTGGATGCTATGAGGCCATCGATGGTTCCATATTCTGCATCTCGTGGTGTTAGTCTCTCCATTTGGTTGTTGTGGATGCGTCTGAACACCAGGATAGCGATAGCAGAGAGGACGATGAGGACAATGATGGGTGCCACAATTACAATAGCCAGTGTGGTCACACTGTAGCTGGATAGCTCATCAGCTGTGACAGAAGAGAAACATGCACAATTTGTGACTTTTTCTTCCGACTATCAGGTTATGATTTTGGCGATTTTCAGAACGCAAGTTAAAGCTTGATTTTTTAAAGATTAAATGTGGCATGCATCCGTCAGAAGACGGAGTATAGTTGGTTAGGTAAACAACAGATGGGGGTTGAGCACTCGAGTTTAGGAAGAGGTGATTATAATGATGTAAGTTGAGGGAACACTCCTGTGTGATTGGACCACACAGGAGTGGCTCGACGGCTCGACCGTACACAAATCACAGGTTGGCAGCGCTCTGCAGACCTTCTGACAAAGCCACCTAAGGGGTGGGATTGCACACAGAGCACATATGTGCATGAGCATCAACTCATACACACACGCACACATAGTATTTCTCATCAAGTCAGCAGAGGCCGGTCTGAGGAACTGACCACCATTCACACTTTCCAAACATTCGATGGGAAACACTGCTCAGCTCTGCTTGCAGCACAGACAATGATCCCCTTTTCTCAACTCGAATAATGAACCATTTCTCACATAACACATTTTAGCAAATTACTAGACTTTAACCAAACACACGAGAAGGGATTGCATTTAGCAAGATAACTTAAATGTATTTTACATGATTATTGTATTTGTGGCAACTAAACAAGACAGAGGAGGTTTGCAATACTGTGAGCAAAAGAATACTCTGACATTAAGTGTATTTAGCTCTGATCTAATCCCGAAATGTAGAACCAAAAAAAGATATAACTGATATTTTATAGGTATAAATATTTATTTAGAAAAAAATAATATAGAAGGGTCCTGTGGAGAGAAAAGTATGGGTGAAAGAAACAAAAAGGCAACAACAGCTCTGTATACAGATGCCTGCCTCTCCTTCATTCCCATGTGGCTTCACCCTCTGGGCTCTTGTCAGCCAGCTCTGACAGCCTCCGAGAGGACAGAGGGGAAGTGGACCATGACTAAATAATATTCAAAACCTCCCTTTGGTTGTCCACTGTCTCCCTCACTTCTGTTTCATAAGGTGCCAGGAGTGTGACCGCACAGAGGTGTAGCTCAGGCCAACGGAAAGCATTTAGAACAGCAGTGGCAGACAATTTCACAGCCGATGGCGTAGCCCTCTCAGTAGTGAATGATGGAGAGGAATGAATGTGCGTTACTTTGTCTAAAACAGTAATAACTAACCCACATGGCTGTTCCCATTCTGAATAGATGAAATCTAGGCAGCACTTTTGTCTGGAACCGGTGTTTAAAAGTTCAATGCTGGAATCAACAGAGGGAGCTCTTGAGCATCTTAGGTAGAAAAGGTACAGAAAACTAACTGTACCTGTGATGCATTCTGGGTAGGGGTAGTACAGTACTGTACCTTTGACAGGCAGCTCTACAGTGCTGTTCATATTACACAGGTGCCCATGACAGCACTCCACAATCTGGTCTCTGGAAGGTGGGGTCTTGCAGGTCAATGTGCTCTGCTCATAGACCTTAAAGCAGCCTTTCTGGTACACCAGGGAGCCGGCGCTGACAGTCAGAGATGAGAAACACTGGTGGCCCATGCAGCGGTTCCCTGCTCCACATGAGCTGCCCTCACACACACACGCGTGCACCTCTTTGATCAGGGGTTTTACTTCCTCCTCTGCAAAAGATTCAGGAAGAATACATGGAAGGTGAAACTTTTGACTTGAGATAATTCTATTCCTGCATTACTATAAAAATGCATATATCTTTTTATGGCGTAAATAAAAATTAAAGCAGTTTTGTCATTAAACTAAATGTATAATCACGACACATCAGATCCAAGGCGGATCTTGTGCACACAATCTTAAGCGACATAAGGTCTGTGATGAACAGCAGCCAAGAGAAATGTGTACAATGTGTACAAAGTCACCTCTTCCTGGAGCTTGCACAGTGACGTTCATGTTACACAGATGGCCCTGGCAGCACTTGACAACATGGGCCGATGAGGATGGCATGGCACAGGTGGCTCTGCCCTCCGCGTCGTCCCTCAGGCAGCCCTTCTGTTGGAAGGCCACCCCATCAATCATCTTCAGTGAGGAGAAACACTGCTGGCCTACACAGCGATGGTCACGCTCACACACACCGCCCTTGCACACACACTCCTGTTCTCTGAGGACTGGTCTGCCAGCAGACAGTTCTACATCTGATAAGAGGAAACAGAGATATGGGGAAACCCATTAGAGCGATACCATTAGTATCCCATTAAATTAAATGGCATTCACTCAGATCAGGAAACTTGCAAGTTGAAAATGTATCTCTGTTGGCTGCCTGAAGAGGCTAAGTAAGTTTAAATGTATGACTTTTGACAGGAAATGTGATATTTCCCAGTTTAAAATCTAACACCTGCACCTATAATATAAAATTATGTTTTCCACGTGCAGAATATATTACCAGGCTCACCCAGAAAGATTTCCTCCCAAACGTTTTATGTCCTTGTATGTATTAGTTAATTATGTCAGAATTCTTCATGGTGATAACTGATTACATCCAACCAAATCATACTGCAATGACATGATGATATAATGGCAAACTGTGATTGGAAGTTTTTCTTTCACACACATTGCATGTCGTTATGTGTGTTGTACTTCATGTATTTCTGTCTGTCAGTCATAATAATGTGTGCAACGTGTAATGTTGAAAACAAATTTCCTCCTGGGAACAATAAAGTCTAACACATGAAGAGCGGTCTCTGCTATATAGTGGAACACGTTTCTTTGCACCAAATTTTATTATCTTATTTGACTTTGCATGCATTCGCCATATCGTGTTATATATTAATGCAGGACAAACATTTTTGGTAATATTGCATTACTGATTTTAACCACGTCGCCCAGACCTAATGGAAATGAAGCTGATGATGATTGATTAACAAGTCTACAGGAACGGTCCTTGGGCTGTACAGATTTGTTAAATTGTTTCCCAAATTGGTGGAAGGCTTGTTAATAAAGCTGTTCTAGTGTCAGATGCTGTATGTCTGTGCTTCCCACCAGCACAGCTCTCTGCAAGGGGAGCGGCCACAAAGAAATTCCCAACCTGTGGAGAACACCGAGACAGCACACAGTACGGAAAGTAAAAAGAAAAATGGTAAGGGACTTGACGCAATGGGATTATTTTACAGGTGTTTAGGCTGCATGTTTTTCCACAGTGTTATGATGCAAACGCCTCACCTTTCACCAGTGACTGCAAGGAGATGTTCATGTTACACAAATCCCCATAGCAGCACTCTACCGTCATCTCCGGAGTCGCCGGGCTTCCGCAGCGCAAGGACCCTTCCTCATTAGGCACAATGCAGCCCTTCTGCAGGACCGATGTCCCGTTGAGTATGGACAGGGAGGTGAAACACTGCTGGCCAAAACACCGGCCTCCACTGCTGCAGGAGGCTCCGTCACACAAACATTCAAGTTTGCTCACACCGGCGACAGCTAGAGCAGAAAAAAAATTGGAACACACCAGAATTCATCATTGAAAATTTAAAGCTGCTAAGGAGGACTTCAATCTCTAATACATTCCCAAATGTTTTGCAAAAAAGGACAATCAGGGCTTATCACTCGTGAGGATGCTTGTATATCTACTGTAAGTACGAGGGCGAGTGTGGCCTGCCACCCTAAAAACAAAAACAACTCCACTGTCTACTGCATTCCACCGCCACTGCTGTTGTTTATTTGATAACACAGAGACGGCAGTTGAGAGGGAGACAGACTGAGAAGGGGTGGTGAAAGGAGAAAAAAATATGTGAATTTTTGGTCTAGGCATGTAAGAGACTTGAGGGGGACAGAGAGAGAGAGAGAGAGACACAGAGCCTGAAAGATTGTGTTTATGTTAACTAGACTGAAAGAATGGGGAACACATCGTTCCAGCTACTGTATGTGTTTGAGACCACATCCAGTGACAGTGCTTGACCTGCTGTAATCTTGTTCTTTTGCAGTAACGAAGCTGATGGCTCTGTGACAGGTAACTCCACGTTCAGAGGTAGCAAGAGGGCTATATTCAACTAGATCCTGTCTAGTTCTGCTAGCAGAAACCTCTCCTCTCTTCAGCAGAAGTGATCCTTTGGGTCTGATGTGACGAGCGGCGTTCTGTGCCACCACACTTACCTTCCAAGCTAGAACAGGGAAGGACCAGGGCGATGAAAACCAAAGGAAACATGTCCCCAACCGTCATTGTAAACCTAGAGGGGGAAAAAAAATAGAAAAACACAAAAATGAGGGTTTTCTTATTGATGCATTTGAATAGCTTTGGTGCTTTTGAAAAGCTTCTTTCGGGACACCATTCAGTGAGACAGAACGATAACGACAAGATTTGCTGTCGACCTAAGAGCATTAGAGAGAGCAATTTTACAGAGGGAGACCGTTTCTTATTTTCAGAAGAAAAGAAAAAAAAAAAAGTCAACACCAAGTTTAAAATGCTCAACTAAACTGGGTCTCATGCCTTCCTGTTGTCCTGGCAACAAGGCATTGAGTGGCAAGCAATGGGGAGACTGGTTCTCTCCTATTGGCTGCCTCTGTGCGTGAGTGTGTGTTGATATCTGTGTGTGTGTTGGAGGGACAGGCTGCTTGGCAGTGAGGGTAGAGGAGCACACAGACGAGAGGAGGAGGAGGAGGAGGAGAGCACAGCGGGGAGAATGAGTGTGGGTGCCCAAATACTATCGTTTAGAGACCTGGACACCGTCTAATCCTTCAATATTTAATGCGTCTGTAGAAGTGTCCACATGCGCCGTGCAGTTATGTTTGTTTGTTTGCTTTATCCGGTAACATATTTAAACAGACCACCAGTTTAAACTCAAGAGAACCCCCCCACCGCGCCCCCGCCAAGATAACAATTTATAAAGCTGCTATGTGAGTATGGTAGAGACATCATAGCCTGCAGCGTGCCCCGTTTATGCCATACTAAGCACCTGGGCGGTTATCTTGGAATGTTTTTGAGCCTGAGTGCATCTGTGCCACTGATAAATACCCCAGCAACCCCCTTACCTCCACCCCCTCCAAGCCTTTGTGCCCGTCTCCCAGACATAAATGATTAAGCATGTAACGTAAGCATTAGCCCAACGGCGGTGTCTGTACAGGCCGCTCACACACAGACCACATGCTGCTCCTTTAATCAGAGCACAAAACAGAGGCTGCCACACAGAGATAATCAGGAGCTCTGTCTGCCCCCTTTGGACCAGGGGAGAGGGGCGCCGCAGTGGGGGCAGGGAACTGGCAGGAGGGCATGAGGAGGTAAGGGAGGTATAGCCTGGGGGCAACTGGGGGGCAGTGGGCCAGTGAAGGGCAGCGAATGGGGACAATGTGGGAGAGACATGTGGGCCAGTGTGAGCTGTAGCAGTGAGGTAGGCTAAAGGCAGGGAAGTGGGACAAGGAGGTGTCTGGTGTCAGCGCCCAGGGGAACAGCGGGAAGAAGGGCACCACACTGGTGGGGGACAGCCAGCTGGGCTACGGTGAAGCAGGATAAAGAGATAAGCAGAGACGTAAAAGACAATAGTCTGGAGCACACGCTAGAGCCTAGCGATTCTGTCTGACTGGCTATCTTGATATTGACTTCTATATTACTCTTGTAGAAAGACAACAAAGAGCACAATATCCAGATTCACACGCTGCTGACGGATCAATAACTCACCTCAATTAACTAAGTAGAGCATGTGATGAGGCTTCATTGAATGACTTCAATTAGCGTAGGTAAATTTGTGTTTACATTTACTGCTGAAAGACCACAGAGCTGAAATTATCTTTGTCTCAACTCATCTCTCCCATTCAGACACTGTGTCTTAAATAAGCCACCATAAGCAGTGAGCCACACGCAGACGACCAAGCAGCTAACAATGCCTGTTATTTTTTGCTGTTGTGTACACAGCAAATATTTCAGTCCGTGCATCGCAAAACCTGGGGGCCTGGTTTGTCTGCTCTCCAACATGTGTTTGCACATGTATATGTATCTATCCGCACATGAGGCACAGCTAGCTGGTAACATAAAATATAATACACAACCAGGACTAGTCCTGATACTGGAGAACTCAGAAGGGATTCTTGGAAAGGGGAGAGGTGGGGCTAGCATCTGCAGAACCGATTGCGATCTGAGCAGACAACTTCATGGCGCTGCGTGTGAATGTGTGTGTGCGCGCATTGCAGTCCTGTATCCCTGCATATTGAATTCTCTCGCAGTGTTCTGCAGTGTGTGTTCACAGAGCTGACATCCTGCCAAGGGTGTGCTCTCATTTCCCCTCCCCTGTCTGTCTCAACCCCCATCTTCCCTTTTATTCCCTTCCTATGTCCTCTGAAGTGGTGTTGTAACAGGAAACCACTATAAATACCAGATTGTAATTATAACTTAAGATTTATTTTACCATGCTTATTGCTGTTGGATCTAATAATCGAATGGGTCTCACTACAGTACAAAGCAGAGCAAAACTTTATACGTGCTTTAAAAAAGGTGTCCATGTGTAATTTTACATGTACAACTGTGAGTAAGCTGCTTGTTTTACAAATGCATTATGATGTTCCTGTCTCTTTAACTTCCATTGATATTGGATTGCCATTTCTGATTTTGTGTTTTGCAGTGGTGGAAAGTAAATCAATTTCTGTCCAAACGGTTGAAGTAATTATACTTTATACTTAGGCATTTCCATTTGATGCTAGTTCAAAATTCTACTCCCCTACATTTCAGAGAAAAAAAAAAAAATCACATCACTAAATTTATTTGAGGGCTGTACTTTCTAGTAACTTTGGATGCTGAGATTTTACACACAAAAATATGTGAATAACAGTGCACTATTAAGGATTAAACTACTAAATAGCTCCACCTCAACCAAGCTGCAATATTTAAATGGCTACCTGCACATTAAGGCAGTAATAATAACAAAACATATATAATAATATTTACGTATGAAAGGGGTCACTCTGCATAATCAGTACTTTTGATTTTTTAAGTACATTTAGGTGACATTGTTCCTTTATTTAAGAAAGAATCTGAATGCAGGACCATGACTTTAAATGGACTATTTTGTATGGATTTATGCTTTTACTTAAGTAAATAATCTAAATATTCTTTCCACCGCAGGTATGTTGTGTGATGGTATCAGTGCCTCTGAGATGCGTAAGCACTGATTTTTCACATGGAAATACAGAAACCACATTGAGCTCAGCACAAGGCAGTCAATGTGTGTACAACCCAGAGAGAAATAGTTTAAATACACTTGGCCAGGAAAAGTATGTTAGGGTTGACTCCTGCCGAGTGCCACTAGAGGGACTTGAAAGTGATCCTACATATCAAGGCTCCCGTTTTATGACGCCACGTTTCCTTCCCAGACCCATTTCCAGTGATCCCACTCCAGAGGGCTATCTTGATAAGCACCTCTCTAAGAAGTTGAGCAGAGCTTAAAGTGATTAGATGGAGATGATTAAACGTGCCACTCAAATGCTGCGATTGGTACAACTGAACCCAAAAGGAGAAGCATGTAGACAGTTATGATTTGAATACGTTTGAGGAGTTGCTACACATTCCCACTTACAAGACCACATCTTCAAGTGCCATGTTAAACCTAATATTTCATTACCATTTGCTGTTTCCAAGATATATTTTCAAACTGTTGACATATCTTTCAACAAGAAACAAAACACATTAGTCTAGTTGGATGCTATATTACTTTGGTCTGTTTTGTATTCAGGTCAAGACGAATGAGAGAACGACAAAACACTACTTTGTCTGATGAGCATGGTGCATCACTGAGGTTGAGGAGGGAGGAGGCTGGAAGCCCTGCAGGAGCTGCTGACTCATCATGCTGGCAAAGAGGGAGACGAAAGGTGGAATCTGTGTCTGAGCTGGCAGGCTGGCACAGTTACCATGGCACAAATAGCCTGGGCACCAAGGAAACTGCAGCAAACTGCAGGGCGGCGAGGGAAGAAACAGCCAGATTCTGGGGCAATGCGGAGCCTGCTGTTCGTGTTCATGTCCCCGACCCAGACAGCCAAAGTGCCAGCATGCCATCAGGGACACACAGATGGTTCGCTCCTAGGTGGATGTGGGTGTAATACAGACCGGAGGGCGAAAGTCGTCCTCTTTGCGGCAGCCCACATTCGTATTCCCACTACAGCTCAGCAAATCAACACACTCACCTCTCTGCCTACAGTCAAATACAACACTTTGGATGACTAAAACCAAGTTTAAAGAATACACAACCTTTTCTTTCTGGAGGGTTATGAGGGACAACTGTGCTTGCGAACTGAGTAGAATGTAAGATTACAATGAATCTTACCTAATGAGAAGAAAGGTGCACAATAATGATTCAAAAATCAGTGTTAGATTTAAATAATATTTGAATATCAGGGGGGACAACCCAAACAAAACTGCATTCCAACAGTCACGGAGGACTTCACAATGTGGGGCACAATGGTTTCCACATTACTGCTGATTATGTTATTAATTCCTTAATTACTCTCAATCATGAAATAAATGCTTGACTCAACAATCGTATTTACACATTCATCATGGTACCTGGAAACAATCCGTGTCATTTCTAAAATACCTTTAGGAAAACCAATTTAATATACATTTTATGGGCCTTGTCATCTAGTGGAAGGTTTGTTATATAGTCAGCCTGTAGCTTAAGGCCCCCAGACAGTGATATCAGCAATCCTGCAGGTGCATTGCATGTCAAGTCCAAAAAATTATAATCTTGGTTGCAAATCTGCGTCAGGCTGTACAATATAAATTTTGAGTGTTTGTGATGAATGCCTGATGGAGTGTACGGCTATAGAAAAAAGAAAAGCAGAGACATGTCATGAAGTCAATCATCCTTCCGCGCAGTTTGATGTTTTGAAAATGCAACTAATAAACTAGTCCCATACAGTATTTTGAGAGGCTGGTTTGTAGACTTGGCTCATAACAAGAGTTTGAAAACAGTCACAACTTTGGCACAGGCTGTCACCAAAGCTCTGAATCAGTGGACATTTCTCCCAGTGCCATTCTAGGACCAGTGTTTAAAATATTAGGACAGATTCTTTGCTTGATAATGTGAAATATTCTCTGACAAAATGACATCAAGTGAGCAGCTGGACTGAGTGATGCAGAATCTAACCATGAGATCGCTACTTCTACGCGAGTTCATTACAGCATTCTTCTGGTCCAACTGGGCTTAAATTTGCACAGGCCTACTAGGAGAGCACAAAATACTAACCAAACCAAAACTCAGGTATTGCATTGGCAACGGTATTGAAATACTTTGAACTCAATGTGGTGCTGTGGTCTTGTCTGGTGCAACAGTGAAACACAGGCTGACCCCTTCTTGATATCCTGTGTCATACAGTGACGTTGTGTGGGACAGACGCATGCTTCTGCTGAATAGTAAGCAAGCTTCATTAACCTTTGGAAACACACCTCGCCGGCAAGGGCCTCATCAAAAGGGAGATGAAAGAGGGACTTCTGCGGCCCGTTGGCAGAGCGTGTGGAATCTGCAGTGGCTCCATCTCTCAGGGGCCTACAGTATCTACGCAGCTGCCTCCTTTCACAATGTGAGGAATGTAATCAAATGCAAATGCACCCCTGCTTACACTCAATTCTCACTCACGCATTCACTGCAGTAGGCAACAGCATAGCAAGTTTTTGTTCCTTGGTTACAGGGCAACCCAGGGTGTGTGCGCACACTGTGGTAGTGTATTTGGCCTAGATCAAATGTAATCAGAGACAATAGCTGCCTTTTCTTCCTGCTGGAGTCCCACCCTACCTTCCACATCTGCACCATCAACACCGCTCTGCCAGGCCCCTCATCCCAAAACAGACAAGCACTTTTGTTTTTGGACATAGTGCTCCAAGGCAACAGTTGTGAAAGAAACAAAAGGACAACTGAAGACAGGCGCAAAGGCTGAGGGTTTGGGAGGGCATACAGACCATGCCGACAACATTTGTTCAAGTTCTGCATTATCACACTCAATTTTCTGCAACGTAATTGTAGTTTTTGTGGTTCCGCTGGGTTTTATTATGCCTTTGTGTTACGTGAAGTCCCGGGAGACACAACTTGCAAGGTTTTACAGCATTGTGAAGACACTGTTCACTGCAGTCTTCTACGCAACAGTCACCATAGCAATTAAACGTTCATTTTCACACAGCCATCAAAACATTTGAAACAGCCAATTCAAACACTGTCTTTATGGGCCTCGGCTATGTTTGCCAACAGAGGAATGCACAAACATTCTCCCTCCAAACGGCCATCTCACAAAGTTCACTGCTCTGGAGCAATGCTATTCTCAAAAGGACACCTTGATTTGTATCACGGTACACCCTTTAAAACACATTGGTCCTTCTTGTGAAAGCAAACCAGGCAAACGGACCAAAGAGCTGAGGGAATGTTTAGTCTTGACTCTGCCGCCCTGCCCGGCAGAGACTGAGCTACTGGAGTCAAAGGGCTAACATGATAACCCTCGCCAAACCATTCACCACCGTGATGAGAACTACTCAGCAAACAGTTTGCAACAAAACAATGAGTGCAATAGCGCTATGCTCCGTAGTGCGACTGACCTGGGCCATTACATCCTGCTGCCAATGGAGTTTTTATGGCCGGGAGTTTCCTGGCCTTCCGGAGAGAAGAGACTTCTAAGGAAAAAGACCCGTAGTAAACGGTTTCTGACAAAATCATGAAGTCAGAAATGGGGAATTAAGATATATATTATTCTAATTAAAGAGTCAAAGCAAATTCTGGTCAAATTGAAATGTATCTACTATAATGTAACAAAATTAATTGCATCTAATAAAAAAAAAATTTCCAAGTGATTTCACTATAAGCATTTGTCAATTCATTGATTAGATGATAAAATATTTGTTGGTTGCAGCCTTAAATTTTGCACGAGTGCGTTTCCCAGATACCACAAACAAAAATTAAAAAAATCATGTCATAGTGTGATTTTGACTTTAGCCATATTTCCAGGCTCTACTTGCTTGTCAAAATCAATAAATGACTAAAACATTATAAATGCCCCATTCAGCTCAGGCATGGGGAATGGACTGAACTAATTCAAGCAAGCCCCATCAATGCGACGCTGATGTACTACCATCATAGCAGAACCACTTCACTTTTACGACCCGGCTGTGACCCAATAGATGAAACGTAGGTTATTCTCAATTCGTAGACAAAGTGCCCACACCAAATAAGAGCCTGTGTCTGGGACTGGGAATGAGATCAGAGAGAGGCTGCAACTGAAACAAAGCCATAACTTTCCCCACTAACAGCTGAGCGATAAGACAAGAGCACTGAAGCGAGTGAAGGGCTCATAAAATGTGTATTGCAGACTGTCTCCAGTGCAGTCTGGGGTTAGAGTGGAGAGTGGAGAGGAGCCAAGAGCACTGCAGATCTATGCGTGTGTGCATCTGTGCAGACAGCAGTGTCTTGTCTCCCTTCCCTCTGGCTCCACTGGTCCTCATCCACATCTGAACACAGAATAAGATAAATCAATAAGTCTGTACAGAGCCACCAGAAGAGGAGAGCGAGCTCTCAAACAGCAAACGAGAAACGAGACTAAAATCTGGCAGATACACAGGCACTCTTTAATCCCCCCCACCCTCCCAACTTCCCATGTCATGCTGAGACTGCAGTGCCCGCAAGTCCCAGACAGCTCTTCTCCTCGTGATATGTTTGGGCTACATAAGGCTGATGATTATTAAAAGGCTCAAGGATTTTTTGACTAAAAATAACACTGCAGACAGAGGGCCCCTTTCTGAAAATCTGGACATGAGCATGGAGCAGAAGCAAATTCAACCCACATGCTGTGTTCCTCTGCAGCCTGCTGCCTCATCTGATGCCAGGTTTGTTGCTAGTCAAACTTTCTAGTAAGTCAGCATATACACACACACACACACACACACACACACAAAAGGACATACACATGGCCAAAAGCTGAAGGTTGCTAGTCTGAGCTAGACTTCAAGCCAAATCCTGCCCCCTTTCTATCCTTCAGTCGCCGCCCCCTACCCGCATTCACACACACACACACACACCATCTCTCCCTCTCACACAGTGTCCCCTCTCCCTCTCCCTCCTCCTTCGTTCGTCCCTCCCTCCCTCCCTTCCCTAACTCGAGAGCCACCTACATGGAAGAGCGATGAGCCTCCGACTCTTGCTCAGACTTGAAGCAGTCTATCTTGGTCTCATAACTGCAGTTCTCTTGTTAATGACAGACTGTGTAACCTGATTCCACACACACACACCCAACACGGTCTCAGAGATTTTGGGAGCTGGCGCTTCTCTCTCCCTCCATTTGCATATTGTTCCAACCCAAACTGCCAGATGCTTCTGACAGCCAAATTACTGTGCACAGAGAAATGATTGCTATCGCCCCCAACCCCAACAGCCCCCCCTCCCATACTCGCCTCATGCTTTCTGTAATGCTCAGACCTCTGTGGGCAAATGTGGGCAAACACTTTATGTCTAGAACTGCTACAGCAGTGCACTGATGTAGAGGCCAAGATGATATCTGCAGCCAAAGAATACAGAAGTCATAATGCGGAAATGAAAACTTGAATGAGGCTCATGGAGAGGCAAAACTTTCAGATTGCAATCAAAAGCCTCATTTCTAATTGGTTTGTGTTCAAAGTAGTGCTGCAACTAATGATTACTTTCATTATCAGTTAATAGTTAAAATGTTGGAAAAAGTTAAGCTATCACATTTCCCCAGAATCTTCAGACACAGAAGCTTGCTTTTCCAGCTGGAGTCCAAAACAAAGACTTTACTTTTGTAAAAAAAAACAAAAACAACAGCAAATCATCAACATGGGAGACATTGGAGCCAACTTATGTTTGACATTTACATTTTCTTCATAAATGACTTTAGAGCTAAAACAATTAGTTGACCAACTGCTCGACCAAAATTTAAATTAATGAATCACTATTTTGACAACTGATTAATTGTTATAACAAGCTATTTGACAACATCACAAGGGGCTTTGGCAATATGACTGAATAAAAGAGATGTGATTTTCCACTATTTCTTGACATTTTACAGACTAAACAATAATTCAAGACAACACTGGCACATTTGTCTATAATTAAATTAATTGTAGGTGAAACCATAATGAATAATAATAATAATCAAAATGGTGACTAAGTAATTTTCTTGATTCATTTACTTTTGTGTCAGCACTAGCTCTAAGCTACTTGTTGACCATAAGATAAACATGTGTAACATCATAAATACACTCTGGCATCAAAAATCAGACACATCTGAAGCCTCTTTGAAACAAATGCAAGACAGACGGTCTGTTCTCCAGCTGTTTTCAGACACTGGCTAAGACAAACCCCAAACCAGCCCTATTGTTTGGGAGTGCATTGTTAGTCTTAAAGAGACAGATTGCCTCCTAAACGGCCGAGCAATAAGTTGCCACAGATATGCCGTTTGAAACAATGACACTGGCCTGAAGCCAAACAATAACATTGTTGTAGAACCAGAGACGGGGAGAATGAGGAGAGGACTAATCACAATGGCAGGGTGAGCCACCGCGATCAGGCTGGTGCCTCTTACCTCAGCTGAACTGAACAGGATCCCCGAGATCCCCTGGAGCTGGAACATATGTCAGCCAAGACTGTCTGACATCCTTTTATCTGCACACCATCAGCCAGACCGCCGAGAGGCCCGACCTCAGTGACCGGTCAGCTATGGCGGGTTGCATTCTCCAGATCGTCAACCCCACCACACAAGCACACAGCCACCAGCCAAAACAAATATCCTCAACTGCGATTCCTCCAATCCCGTCACAGCGTCTTCAATCTCCATCATTAATATAAACTACTGGGTATCTCTAACTCGCCATGTCTACGTGCCAGGAAAACTCACCGACAACAGTTCACGTTTGGTGGCTGATCCATATTGATCAGAGCTTCCTTGTGTCACCGACACCACTGCATCTACTGTGTCGTCTGCATCACAAAGTTAAACAGGAACTCGGCTGCGTGGCGTCCAGCCGCACAGTACTCCACAGGCAGTTTGGCTACTGCAGAAGGAAACCCTGATTAGTATGTGGGAATGTCATTTTGTGAGAGCGAGGATCTCGACACAGTGAGCCGATTCTGTGAGAGAACACTCGGGTGCGAGACATTCCCATTCACACATCTTTTAATCTGCACAATTATCCCCGAATGTGTTCAGCCAGCATCAACACCTTCGCGCTGAAGTTTGCACCCTCTCATCATCATCATCATCATCAGCAGCAGGTCTACTGGCTTTGTATGTAATTATCACATTCCACTTCCTCTTTTGTCTGATTGTTCCTCAGCAGGGAAAAACGTGTCAACAAAACACTTTTGCATCTTTCTGGAAGAACCACATTGGTGATCTTTAAGTGTTTCTTCATCGCCAACTAGTTCAAAATGACACCCCAGTCGGGGGGGGG